>JASEVX010000016.1:781099-1032549 GCA_031761405.1 Serripes groenlandicus
CGTACTCTCTCATCTCGACTCGAGAGCACCGACTCATCTCCTCATACTCATATCTCTTCATCTCTCGATACCTCCACTTCTCCGCAAATCATCTCCTCCTCTCTCCCTTCTCTCTCTCTCACATCCCACTCTCAACGCCCCTCTCTCATCTCCCTCTCTTCTTCTCCTCTTCTTCCTCACTCTCATCATCTCATCTCTCTCACCCGATCACATAAAATCGGTAATCGAGTATCCTAACTCTCAATCTTTCACTATTATCTCTCCCATTCTCTCAAGAGGAATCCGCTATCTAAATATCCTCTCGTAAATCATCCTCAGTCATCGTCAACAACTCTCCTCTAATCATCCCATTCTCCTATCTTTCTCATACTCCATCTCTCTCTCCTCTCTCTCATCTCCCCTCTCTTCTTCCTCCTTCTCTTCTCTCTCGTCTTCCGCCTCTCTCTCTCTCTCTCCTCTCCTCTCACTCTCATCTCCTCTCCCTCTCTTCCTCTCCTCTCGTCTCGTCTCTCTCACTCGCTCCTCCTCTCGGTCTCTCCTCTCTCTCTGCTCTTCTCCTCATCTCTCACTCCTCTCAGTCTCATCTCTCTTACTCATTCTCTGCTCTCCTCCTCTCTCTCTCGACTCCTCTCTCACTCTCTCATTCGCTTCTCCATCTCTCTACAATCACTCTCTCTCTCTCTCACTCTTCCTCTCCTCTCTCTCTCTCTATCTCCTCTCTATCTCTCCTTCTCTCTCCATCGTCCTCTCTTCTTCTCTCGCAACTCTCTCTCTCTCATCTCTCTCATCTTCTCCTCTCTCTCTCTCCATCTCTTCTCTCGCTCTCTCATGCTCTCTCCCTCTCTTCTCATCCCTCTCTCGCCTCTCATCGCCTCTCATCGTCCTCTCTCTCCTCCTCCATCTCTCTCTCATCTCACTCCATCCTCGTCATACTCATCTCTCCTCATCTTCGTCTCTCTCTCTCCTCCATCTCCTCTCTTCTCAATCGCTCTGCCTCATCACTTCTCTCCATATCTCGCTCTCTCGTCTCCTCTCTCTCTCTCTCATCTTCTCACCCCCTCTCTCGATCTTCTCCTCATCACTCTTCTCACATCCCATCGTCTTCGCTCTCTCTCATCCCGTCCTCCCTCTCTCTTCTCTCTCCTCTCTCATCATCCTCTCGCTCCTTCTCCTCTATTCTCTCTCTCCTATCCTCTCTCTCGTTCTCCTCTCTCACGCTCTCTTCTCATCTCTCCTTCGTCTCCATCCTCTCCATCGTCTGCTCCTATCACTGCTCACCACACTCATCCATCCTCATCGTCTCTCTTCTCTCTCTCTCGGTCCTCTCTCTCTACCTCCTCCTCATCATCTCTCCCTCTCCATCTCCTTCGGCCCTTCTCGGCTCTCCATCTCTCTCTCTCTCTCTCATCTCACTCTCCTCTCCCCTCTTCCTCTCTCCTCATCTCTCTCCCGCTCTCTCTCTCACTCTCTCATCTCTCCATCCTCTCCTCTCTCTTCCTCTCTCTCTCTCTCTCTCTCTCTCTTCTCTCTCCATCTCCTCGCCTCTCTCTCTCTCTCTCTCTCTCTCTCTCCTCCACTCTCTCCTTCCTTCTCGGTCTCTCTCCACTCTCTCTCTTCTCTCCTCTCTCATCCTCAATCTCTCCCTTCGCTCTCTCTCTCTTCATCTTCTATCCTCCTTCTCTCTCTCTCACTCTCTCCTCTCCTCTCTCACTCTCTCTCTCCTCACTCTCATTCTCTCTCTCCACTCTATGCTCTCTCATCCTTGTCCTCTCCTCTCTCCTCATCTCCTCCTCCTCTCTCACTTCACTCCTCTACTCATTCCTTCTCGCCTCTCTCTCATACTCCTTCATTCACTCTCTCTCATCTCTCTCCTCTTTCCAACTCTCTCTCTCTCTCTCTCCTCCGGCATCTCTCTCAGTCTCTTCTCTCTCGCTCTCATCCTTCGTCTCTCTCTTCTCTCTCTCACTCTCTCACTCTCTTCTATTCTCTCCTCTCTCTCTCAGTCTCTCATTCTTCTCTCTCATCTCTCTACCTCTCTCTCTCTCTCCTGCTCTCAGGTCCATCTATCTCATCTCTCTCCTCTCCCCATCTCTCCAACGTCCTCTCATCTCTATACTCTCAGCCTATCTCAAGCTCTCCTCCCTCGTTCCAACACCTCCTCATCTCTCTCATCTCTCTATCTCTCCTTCCTCTCCCTCCTCATCTCACCTCACTCTCTCTCTCTCTCCTCCTCTCTCTCTCAATGACTCTCATCTCTTCACTTCACCGCTCTACTCTCTCTCTCCTCTCTCCTCTCTATCTCTCTCTAATTCTCCAACTCGTCATCTTTCTCCTCATCCTCTCTCACATCCAGTCTCATCTCAAGCCCCATCTCTCATCTCTCTCGCTCTTCTCATTAACATCGCCTCTTCACTCCATCCTCTCCTCATCGTCTCTCATCCTCTCTGCTCGAGACTCTCTCTCATCTCTCGACTCGATCTTCCTCT
This sequence comes from Serripes groenlandicus, assembly GCA_031761405.1. Lineage (NCBI taxonomy): Eukaryota > Metazoa > Mollusca > Bivalvia > Cardiida > Cardiidae > Serripes > Serripes groenlandicus. The sequence continues at coordinate 783,586 of JASEVX010000016.1, forward strand.
CCTCTCTTCGTCTCCCATATCATCTCCTGTCTCAACTCTCTCTCTCATCTTTCTCCTACATCATCTCATCTCTCTCCCTCTCACCCCTCTCAGCTCTCATCTTCTCTCCCTCTCTCTTTCTCCAAATCCATCTCTCATCATCCCTCCTCTCTCTCTCTCTCTTCCTCTAAAATCGTCATCCCTCTCCCTCTCTCTACCTCTCTCCCCCTCCCTCACTCTCTCTCTCCTCTTATTCTCAATTCCTCTCTCCTCCTCCTCTCTAAACTCCGTCTCCGCTCCCTCTCTCACTATCACCCTACTCAACTCTATCCTAAATGAAGCCTAGTCATAGTCAATAACTCCATCTCTCTCACCACTCTCCTCTCCTCTCTTCTCTCTCTCTCTCACTCTCTCCCTCCTCTACTCCTTCCTCCTCCCTCTCCCTAAATCCAAATTCTCTCACCTCCCTCTCAACCATCACCCACCCTCCACTCTCTCCTCTCCTCTCTCTCTCGCTCCTCACACTCTCCTCTACTCACTCTCTCTCATCCTCGTCTCACTCTCTCTCGATCGATCTCTCCTCTCGCAATCTCTCTCTCTATCTTCACTCACTCTAATCATCTCTACACTCTCTCATCTCTCATCCCATGCTATCATCACCCTCTCTCATCTGTCAACATCCAACTCTCCACTCCTACCTTTCATCTCAACTCTCTTCCTCCTCACTCATTCCCCCTCTCTCTACACTTCTCACTCTCCTCTCAACTCTCCAACCCCCACCTCTCTCCTCTCCCTCTTCTTCTCTCCCACATACCTCTCATCTCCATCCCCATCATCTCCTTCCTCTCTCTAATCTCCTCTCTCTCAATCACACTCCAACCTTCCAACCCCTCCTCCCTGCTCTACTTCTCTCTCTCTCTCTCTCTGTCCTCTCCATCTGCCTCTCTCTCCCCTTCTCTCTCTCTCGCCCTCACTCTCACCTCCCCATCATTCATCCCCTCTCTCCTTACCCCTCCTCTCTCTCTCTCTCTCTCTCTCTCACTCTCTCTCATCATCCCTCCTCATCTCCTCCAGTCCTCTCTCTCTCTCTCTCCTCCTCTCTCTCTCAACCCCCCCCCCCTCCCCTCCATCTCTCCTCATCATCTCTCATACTCTATCTCTCTTCTACTCCTCTCTCACTCCCTCCTCTCATCTCTCCTCATCTCTCTCTCATCTCCATCCTCCATCTCTCTCACTCTCTCTCTCTCTCTCTCTCATCTCACTCTCTCTCTCCTCTCCTCCTCCTCCTCTCAACCTTCCGTTCAACGACCCCAAAAACGGTTCTTTTCTAAGAAAAACGTTCTTTTCTAAGAACTTTTTTCTCATGCAATATGCCAGTAGTTAGATACGAGTGCGCATACAATGTATGCAGTTAAACAATATGTTTGCAATTAATTGAAAGTATCGGAAATAAAACATTTTTGTCGAGTACATTGAAATGCTTTAAACCAATTAAGACAATAAGTGAAAATCTTGTTAGTGAGACAATTCGTAGGCATTTTACAGTCTTTGAAGGAAATTTGTTTTTTGCATTTGTCAATTTCTAATTGTATGTTGTACCGACCTAGCAGACTAAATACTTTATCTGTACGTGTTCTACAGGGCAAATGCTGTGATTTGCAACGTTCTGGATATCTAAAGAAGACATAGAATGCAGTAGCTGACACCCGTACAGTGTAGACGAAATTGGTATTGTTTTCATTAGTGAACCCATTGTAATAAGGTTGACATATCAAATGTTGTTTACTGCTAGTAAAGAGAACAGAAAAGGCTCGTCCTTTTGCTGATATAAATATCAATTTCAACTTGTTACCACTGGTAATTTGGTTGCAATACAATCAGCAAGCAAAGTTACAAAGGGATGTTGCGGCATGGATTAAGCTCGCTGAGGTGTATAGCTATTCTGATAACTGGTCTTATTTATATTGTACTAACAATATAAAGAAAGGAGCATTCCAAAATATAATAAACACGGGATTGTCGCTACAGTTTCTACTAGATTCTTCATCACAAGAGTTAGTTTTAATCACAGGACTCAGAAAACACAATCATATTCTTTTTCATCAATTCGTCAACAAAATTGACGAGTTGACGAATTGGCGAATCTCTTCTGAATGACTCATGGCCATGAAATTTGAAATTTGCATTCAATACGTCCAGATACATTATCTAAAGGAAAGAAATAAAGTTTTCAGAAAAATATTTTTTTCGGCAATTTCGTCAACAAAATTGACGAGTTGACGAATTGACGAACTTGAAGAAGCTCTTATGAATGACTGATGGCCATGAATTTTAAAATAGGACCTAATTTGCATTCAATACGTCCAGATACTTATCTAAACGAAAGAAATAAAGTTTTTAGAAAAATATTTTTTTCGTCAGTTTCGTCAACATTATTGACAAGTTGACGATTTGAAGAAGCTCTTCTGATTGACCATGAAAACGGACCTGTCTTGCATTTAATATGTCCACATACTTATCTAAAGGAAAGAAATAAAGTTTTTATAAAAATATTTTTTTCGTCAATTTCGTCAACTTTATTGGACAGTTGACGAATTGACGAAGCTCTTCTGAATGACTGATCGCCATGAAACATGAAATAGGGCCTAATTTGCATTCAATTCGTACACATACATTATCTTAAAGAAAGAATTAAAGTTTTTAGAAAAAATGTCACAGTTCGTCACTCGTCAACCTAACTTCACGGACCTAAAAAAATGTCACAGTTCGTCACTCGTCAATTCGTCACTCGTCAACCTAACTTCACGGACCTAAAAAAATGTCACAGTTCGTCACTCGTCAATTCGTCACTCGTCAACCTAACTTCACGGACCTACTTTCCCAACACTCGGTAAATGTCGGGCATAAAGCCTTTTGCTTTGCTTGGTTTCTGCATAAAGCATTTGAAGTCTGTAGTTAAACATATCTTTGATCCGCTTATCACCATACAATTTACATAATTGGCCAAAAAGAACTAGCTTTCTCTTGTCTATATAATTTTCTTAAGACATGATACCTAAACAGCTCACGGACCTTGGGAAAGTACGGTTTGACAAGTATACTAACGGAATATTTGTCAAGTTCATACTTTCCCAACCCCTATTCATGGAAGAAAGTAGTTAATCAGTCTTTGAATGCTTACATGAAAAACCAAATAATAACCACAATAGATAACAACCAGGCTTTACATAGTTTTAAACTTCTGCACTATGACTTTTCACAATGCAATATATGGTACTTCAGCAGACTATATAGGAGTCATTTGAAATACTGCTATACGGTAATACATGTAATTTCCAGGTTGTTTTCTAAAAAGTATAATACATACTGTCCAAACTGTAAAGAGTCTGTTTTATGTGTAGCTACACACCTACTACTATTTTGTTCTGTAAACGAACCAATACGAGAGAAGCTTTGGGTACAGCTTTTCTCTTCCTTAGGAGAAACCGATTTCAACACATTTATTTGTATGAAACCCGACGAGCAAATCATTGAACTGTTATCTGGCTGTATGTCATTTGTTCTCGGAGATAACTCCCGAGTCGCATGTTTTAAACAGTGCCTGAAATATGTACATTACTTGAGTAAGAATATTGTGTGTATATCTATTTCTTAAAGGTATATATATATATATATATATATATATATCGGATATGCTCGATGCGGATATTTGTATATGTACATATAGGTATATATACATCTAAATGTATGTATATATGTATGTGTGTGTGTGTGTATATATGTGTATAAATATTATTCTATAATTTCTGTATTTACCATTATTTGCTCATACATTGTGGGCTGTGTGCATGCATGTGTTCGTGCGTAAGTGCATATGTCCGTGTTTGCGTGCGCGCGAGCAAGCGTGTTTGTTTATATCAAATTGTATATTGTAATGTCGAAATACCACTATAACCAGACAATAACATGATATTTATGTGACACATTCTAGCATCCAATATAACATAGGCTACCACATCCTCTGGTAATTCTTTTGTGAAAAGAATTGCTGATGGATATTCAACTTACAAAACATTTGAAATGCTGCTGTTCCTTGAGTTTCGTTTCGTTAAGGATAAGCATCAACTTTCTCACATACATATATAGTCGCGTAGCATGCGTGCGTTAAATGATTAATCTGCATCCTCATCATGATCCTTTTCCATTATTGCATCAACAACCACCAAACAAATCCCTCCAAGACGCATATACACACATGCTTAAATTGCGTATGTTCGATGTTACTTGTATGTCTCTTATAGCAACCTGTAAATAACTAATATGTGGACTGTTTACTGTTATTTCTTTTATTTGTCGTATTATGTATGTATGTATTTACTCTTCATTTATGGAGGAAATAAAGAAATATCTATCTATCTAACTGTGATCCAAGTTTGAAAGTCCTGGCACGAGTACTTGAGAAAAAGCAACATAAAACGAAACTTTAACATTGAGCTTAACGCAAATGTTTGACGCCAGAAAAGCAACACTTTAAGCTCGCTTTCGCAATTTCGTCGTGGTCAGACAAAAATGGTGGTAATAGCAGCCCTCCTTAGTGCTCAGGATTGCATGGTAAGTTATTTCATTTTTTTATTTATAACAGGAATGTATTTACATTTCCTACATTCCTGTTTCGTCACATACCTCATTTGTTATGAATTTAAGAAATAAGAAAAATCTCCAAAGTTATCTAGTGTTGCTTTCAATCAACATCCATGAAAATTGTACAGTCTGTTACGATCAGGACCTTTAAATTGATTTTTTTCTTTCTTAGGTAACTAGCAGGTTTTTTTTTCTGCAATGAAACTTGCTAAAATCGCGCGAGTCGCCATTTTGGTATGTAGGGTGTCCTGCATGGAATATAAACAAAACAAAGTGCAATGCAAAGTATTAAGCCATACCATTTTCCTGGAATTGTGCACACTAACTAATGACGTTATGACAATTTCTGTATGATGTCATCAGTAATGTCACCAGAATTGCACAAACATGGATTCTCAGAAAGAATCAGTTATTGTTAAACCCTACTATGAATACGGAAAATCTCAAATTACAGTCCGGAAAGTCTTACGAAAACAATACCCAGACATAAAGCCATTAAAGAAACTGGAAGCGTATTTGACAGACCTCAATCCTTAGGACCTTTTCATGTGGGGATACCTGAGTGCGTTTCTATACACCCCCGCCAACAAGTATCAACCAACTGGAGACCGCAATTAAGAGAAAAATGTGGATGATTAATACAGAGACATGTAAGGCGACAATCAGAATTTTCCAAGACAGGATTCGACTCGACCTTCAGGAAATGGGTGGACATATAGGGTACAGTTACGGATTACCGCTCAAATAAAATCCTCAAAATAAGACGAAATCATCAGAATTATAGATGGCTCTGTTCGAGGGTGTAATAACTGCATCTTGTACAAGATGCAGGTTCGCCATGCTCGCACGAAACCGTCGAAATAATTATAGATATGTATATATGTATATAGACTGCTTGTACCACACATTGATAAGAATGAATGAATATATGTACACAGACATTACCTTTATATATAGTGACATATAGACCCATGGGTCCGGGTGTTTTTTCAACGAACTTTGTTAAATCTTTTATTATATGTTATACACATGTCACTTTAATAAAATATTTACTTACTTTACTTACTTATAGGACATGTCATGCAAGCCATAAAAGGTAACATTTGCCCATCATGTGATATATTGTTGAAATGGTGAATAAGTTTTTATTCACATAATGTAGTGCTTATGATGCTGCTGCTTCTGAATAATAAAATATTAGCAACTAAAGTGGGGACATATATTTTGAAACACCCTGTATATAAAGCGGTTGATCAGACGAATCAAAGCACTGACGGCCTTTGGGATGCCGGAAGGTTGGAGAAGTAAGGAAAATGTGAAAGGAAGTAATAATTGCAGCTTATGTTTATGTATTTATTGTTAAGAAGTTGAAAGATCATTTAAACACATAGTGAATATTATGAAACACCCTGTATATAAAGCGGTCGATAAGACGAATCAAAACACTGACGGCCTTGGGGCTGCAGGAAGGTTGGAGAAGTAGGGAAAATGTGAAAGGAAGTAACAATTGCAGCTTATGTTTATGTATTTATTGTTAAGAAGTTGAGAGATCATACACAAAATAGTGAATATTATGAAACTGCCATTTTAAAACAGGAGGACCTTGTTGGCACAATATCGCTCACCTGCGTGCAAGAGCTCACAAGCTAACAAATATACACATTTAACACATGAAGAATCAAAGGAAAATTTGGCAGCAGGTTTAGGCAGAATATTTTGAAGTTTCTGCAATACAGATATTCTGACAAAGATTCAAAATGCAACCTCCAGAACATGGACTAGATATCATCAATACAAACATTCTGACAAAGTTTCAAGCTGCTGAAGCAAAAAATGCGGCCTCAAGAGTATTAACAAGATTTTACTTCAATTTGGCCTAGTGGCCTAGTTTTTAACCCGGCATGACCCATATTCGAACTTGGCATAGATATCATAAAGATAAACATTCTGACCAAATTTTAAAAAATACGGCTTCTACAGTGTTGACAAGATTTTCCTTCAATTTGGCCCAGTGACCTATATTTTAAACAGACATTATCAATATTCAAACTTGGCCTACATATCATTAAGACAAACACTCTTGCGAGAATGACGTTGATAATTATATAGCGCTTGCGGCCAGGCATCAACCGATTAATGTGCGATCTGTTTGCTATGAGGTTTTAAGTCCGAGTTTAAAATAACTCGATGCCCGCGAGGAGTCCCGAAGGGTTCCGGCCGAAAATACATAGCAATCCGCCGCAAACTACTCGCAGACCTAACGCAAGGTAATTGTGACTGGGGTTTAAGTGATACTAGGTAGGCTACATTTTTAATTCATAAATATGCTTTTTAAAACAATATAAATCTGCAGCAGAAGACTTTTGAAAACATAAATGTTGATATCCATATCTATGTGCAGACATAAGGCACATTCCTGTAAGCATTTTCTTCACCATTGATGATCTTCAGTCGGACTTCACGAGGCCAATAGTTTAGAATTCTTTCCTCGAACTCGCAACTTGTCACCAAAGATGTGATCGCTATCCAACGAATTGTGTGGACATTCGGATCGCTTGATTTCCCTAATCAAGTCGTCAATGGTTGACTGGTCGGATAGATATCATAAGGGTGATACACCACCCTATTTATTCCTCCAGCACTCGATTTACACTTGTAGCAGGTCTTCCCTTATAAAGTTTACCGTCTCGTCGTTAAGTGCTATTTCAAATTGGCGGGAACAGAAAGAATGTCGTAGTAGCCCGCTGTATAAGTGAGGTAAATCATTTGAGGAATTCTTAGAGCAGATGATTAAGCAAATAAAAATAAATAGTGAAGCTGGGACCGTCGGGGTCGGGCACGGGCCTTACGGGCCTCTGCTAAATCCGCCACTGCATTTGTCACGCGACTTCTTTGTTTACAATTAATTTTACGGGCCCCCGGTAAATCCTTCGCGGCGTTTTCCTACAACATTATAATAATTTGTGCAGTTGTGCAAAAAATGCAGTTTTGTTGAATCCATGTTGAACTATTTTTCTCGCACAGTCTCACCATAAAATGCGTTGTTGGGTGTTTACAGCAATTGGCAGGCTGCCAACTCCGTGACCATGACTAAAGCCCCAGGCCAAAAATACGGATTTATAATTATTGTCATCCAGTAGATCCTTTTTTTTTATCAAGGAGCTCATGAGAGCCAATTGCTATAGAAGGTGAAATCCGAAGACGCTCATCGTTTTTAGACTGGTATCTAGACTAGAGATTTTACAATATCGTCATTGAGTTACTTAACAGCTGTCTTTCTATATCAGACTGTTGTCAGCTTATACCCATGTTGTACCTTTCGAACAGCCAAATAGTTCTTGTCTAAAAATCAAAATGCGGTAACTTGTTTGCATATCAGCCGGACAATGGATTTGATTCGACATCACTCACCCAAAATAAAGAACTCGAAAGGAAACTTTATGTTAAAATATATGAATTACATGATGAGAAAGTAAAATGTATTTCTACGCTCTCAACATGAATTGACCACGCGCGACATACATGGACAAATTAAAGCAGTATGTGCAAACTTTATTCATGGTGTCATTCACACACTGAACAAATTAAAGCAGTATGTGCATATTTTCCGATTTCAAAATTGAATTTGAATTGATGACTACTTAACATTTGAAAGGGGAGAGTGCTGTGTATATTGTCTGAACTAAGGAACTCATTAATGAAAGTGTATCCACTCACAGCCAAGCCTCTTAGCTAGTGTATCATATTTCTATATAACCCATGTATTTCATATTAATCTTTGTAGTATTAAATATTCTGTTAAGCTATACGGTTGTTCCTTCATTTAATGTTGTACACATACACAATAAATTGGCGACGAGGTTCAGGTTTTGTACCGCTATAAATCTTAATTGGGGTCCATCGTGGACATTGAACTTAATGACTAATGTATTCACAATGGAACCAAATTAAAGGAGTATGTGCATACTTTCATTAAGGTGTATTATGATTGCGATTTCAAAATTGAATTTGAATTGATGACTAAACATTTGAAGGGAGAGAGTTTTGTGTAAATTGTCTTAACAAATTAAATCATGAGTGAAGGTGTATCCACTTAAAGCCAAGCCTCTTAGTGTAACATATTTCTATATAACCAATGCATTTTATGTTAATCTTTGTAGTATTAAATAGTCTTCGAAAGTATTCCTCATAACATGTGACAAATACGTTTATGTGAAAAATAGGGCTCAACAAATAGCCTGATAAACGAAAATATTCACTCGGACTAATTGCAACAAAAACTGTTTTTATACTGAACGAAAGTACATTGTATTAGTATCTTCCAAACCAAACTTGCAGACTGTGTTCCTCGGCAGAAAAAAAATACTGACCTTCAAAAAACCCAAACAAATCCAATTTTATAATTTGACATTTTGGACGGTTTAGCTCACCATAGTAAGTACTCTTCAGTGGGAGGTACAATGACGTCATCATTTTACGTCACATTTTAATGGCGGCGCCCAGTCAAAATATAAAAACAACTGTTTGAAAGTGCCATTATCGATCAAATATGCGAGGTAAGTATCGATTATGTTTATTTTTAATGACTTCCGTTAAGTTTGTTTGTGTTTACGTCTTGTACGTCTGCACAATTGTTTATGAACGTTGTTTCATGGTGAAATTTGAGGTAAGGTTGAATATGGTATAAACATGCATATTTTGGGATATTAAGGGTTTTACTAGAGTTAAACATTGTATTAAACAAACAACAGTATTCAAAATGAGCAAAATAACACTTATTTGTAGACAAAAACGTGTTTCGAGAGCGGTCCTATTCGTTCATTTTTCGGAGTATGGAAGCCCATTTTTGCCATAATTCTCAAAAACGTATTTAACTGACTACCAAAACAGGAGCTTATTAAATCACTGATTTCACAAGTTTTGACAAGTAACACTATGTCTAGAATATGTTATGATTATTTTTAATATCATTGAATGTTTTTGTGTTAGTAATTTTTCTTATATTGCAGGTATTTGCTAATATTGCGCAGCTGTACGCCACACAACCAACCATACATACCATGGATCACCAGCAGCAGTACATAAATATCTCATCGTACGTGTCATGTTCATACCTTATATTAAATAACAATTTTGCAAAACATACCGTTGCAGCACAATACAATAATAATAGTAGAACTTGTTATGATATTGATACATGTTATTACATTATAATATTAACGTAAAATAATCTTGGGGACCTTGTTAATTGAACTATTAATTAACTATTAATTTCAGTTGCTGAATACAGCTGCAGTGTATTAGTGTATTCTACACAACCAACGGTGATACATACATATCTTGGGATACCAGCAACACAGCAGAGCTAACACATCGTATGTGACTTGTACCTATCTAACCGAATAAGGCACATAATATATTGTTGGGCAAACACAAATCCCACTTTATATATTTTTGATAATATTTTATAAACCAATACATCACAATACATACTGGTATAGAATAATTATAACCCATGCAAATAAATGAAGAATGAACTCATGCTCTATACAAAATTAAGAATGTAGATGGTCGAAACTGTCTCAATCAATTTCAACCTTGTCTGCTGCGTTCGTCTGTGAATGTTATTGCTACATATAATCATCACTTTTCTAGAATTTACCCAAATTAAAATCTTACAATTCGACGTTATTATTCATTTCAGATGGATGACTGTGTATTCTGCAACAGACCTCTCAATGACCTTCCCACAGTGAAGCTACGGGATAAAGGCAGCAAGTCGATAAACGAAGCCAGTGTTGAGCGGCAATCAAATATACATGTTATTCCTGGACAGGAAGTTCACGTGGACTGCAGAAGAGACTATATTCATAAACGAAACATTATAGCTAGCAATTCTGATATTAACAATAATAATAGTACTACTAAATGTTCGACAAGGTCATCGGGCGTATTTGACTTTAAACATAAATGCATATTTTGTTCACAGGATGCAAAGTTTAACCATAGAAAACGGGGCTATGCTATTTTGCCAGTTAGAATACTTCCTTTTAAGAAGTCCATTGAGCGTGTATGTTCAGAAATGAATGACCAGTGGGCCTATGACGTCTCTGGAGAGATCGCTAGCATAATTGATCTACCAGCAGCTGATGCATTATACCATCAAACATGCAGTGTCAACTTCAGGACAAATCGTCAGCTTCCCAAGGAGTTTGAAACAGATGCCAGTCCTTGTAAAAAGCAAACAAAAAGCCCAGGAAGACCTGAAGCACCAGATACCACTGAAGCATTTAAAAATGTTGTGAGTTATATAGAAGAAAATGAGGGGTGTGTATTAACAATATCTGAACTGATTCATTTGATGGAAGATACTTGTGGGGACCGTGCTTATTCATACAAACATATGAACAACAGGTTAATTGACCATTTTGGAGATTCTATATCAGTAACCACTTTCGGCAATACTGAAGCTAAGGTCACAATGAAACAAAAAGCATCAGAAATTATTCATAACTTCTCAAACGATAAACCACTGGGGGACTTACGAGAGGAAGAGGCATGTCCGAGGCTCAGCGAACGTTGTTGCTGTTATCTATGCCGGCATGTGCCGAAATGAATCTCGCCATGCAAGTTTTCAGTGCCATCAATTATGCTACCAGCGAGCAACACCAAGATACTTCATTATCACGCCGTAAAAGGGATAGCCATGATGTGAAACAAGTGGTGCAATTCTTGCAAGCCCGATCTCCATTTGAAGAGGCAGATACATCTTTACGAAACATCGAAACTGGTGTTACAGCGGATACATGAGTCAATGTTGATGTGGCTTTTGACATAGGGAAGAAAATGTATTCATAACATGGTTGGACAACCCGTTGATGAATACGTATACAAACGGAAAGGTCAAGCAGTACCACTAAGTGACAATACCTCTATCAAGATAAACGATGAAACAGTTACCATTGGTCCTCAACTACTTTTTCAAGGTTTAATTACAGTGGCCGATAGGTGTGATGAAGATGAAGATATTTCGACCATATTCAAGTATGAGTTGAGCACCAACCCATCTTCATTATTCAACAATACTGGTTTGCCTAGAGCTGCACAGAAATCTCAACTAGCTGATGCAATGTGGAAACTTGGAGATTGCGGCTCTGATCCAGAAATGCAAGCAGAGTCGGTGTCCTATGTGATTGATGGAGGCTCTTTGTTACAGAAGATTCCGTGGCAGAAAAATAGCACATTTAGAATCATATGTGAACAATATTATCAGTACTTGGCCCAGAAGTATTCACGCACAACAGTAGTGTTTGATGGCTACTCAAATAAACCATCCACCAAGGATATCACCCACGTTCGCCGAAATATGGGAATAGTAGGCACACCATTGAGATTTACAAACGACACACCCTTTCGATCAAGCAAAGATTCTTTCCTGAAAAACTTTGAAAACAAACAAAACTTTATTTACTTGTTGGGGACTTACCTTGAAGAAAGAGGGATAAACGTTAGGTAAGCAGAAAGCGATGCAGATGTACTTTTAGTCGATACAGCCGTAGAGCATGCTGAAACCACTACGACGTTTGTGATCGGAGAAGACACGGATCTGCTGGTCCTTCTGTGTTATCATGCGAAGGACTCAATGAAGATTTTGCTTAGGTCTGATACGAAGCAGACACAATTAAAACGAAACAAGGTTAGGGACATTCAAAAAACACAGTCAATACTAACAAGGCCTGTTTGTGATCTGCTCCCATTTCTACACGCACTTACGGGGTGCGACACTACCTCGCGAATTTATGGGATTGGCAAGACCGCTGCACTCAAAAAGGCTTTGTACGAGTCCACAACTACAAAAGGTGGGGACACTCTTCATGACAAGTGAATCAAAACAAGAAGTAATGCGCAATGGAGAATTGGCTCTGATATTGCTTCTGGGTGAAAATACGGATCAAAATCTTGACATAATAAGGTTCAAAAAGTTCACTGCGAAGGTTATGACGAGTACATCGTGCGTTCAAGTGCATACACTACCACCGACATCTGATGCAACAGCTTTCCATAGCCGTCGAGTGTATATTCAGTCTCAAACATGGATTGGCGATACAAACCTGCAACCTGAAGAGTGGGGTTGGCAGTTGAAGAATGAGGTGTACAGTCCCATGCAAAATAACTTGCCTGTAGCACCAGCAAAACTGCTGAACGTTGTTCGATGTAATTGCAAAACTAACTGTGACAGTAAACGATGCTCATGTCGGAAACACGGTCTGGAATGTTCTTTTGGATGTGGGGCCTGTCGTGGAATTAGTTGCACAAACTCCCACATGTCAGAATACGTTGAATGTACTTAGTTTTACATGCACTGTCCAGTTTTGTCTATTTTGTGGGATCTTTTACCACATGATAATTTGAGCCGCATCAAGCATAAAGGGTCCTTAACCCTTTCCCTCATATAGACGCTTTCTGACGCCTCTGCAGCAGACGGCTATTTGAAAACATAGTGACAAAAGAAGAAATTGCACAAAACGTGCAATTTCTCCTTTTGCAACAATGTTTTCCACTTTTAGTCATAGGTTATCCATTCAATTATAGAGATTTTCTACTTTTTGACAAAATATGTTCAAAGTCGTCTGCTGCATAATTGTCGTATGATGGAAAGGGTTAAAGTACGAAGGCACAAAGTTTTATTACAATGTGTTGATAATTGAAAAGATAGTGTAATTTGATTTGCATTCTGTATTGCTGTTTATCGGAAAGTTCTGGAGTGATAGAATTGTACATACATTACGCGTGTATCAAATGTATTAATTAAACACATGTATACTGAACCATAATTGTATTAAACTGATTATATTTGATATTTCGTAATTATTGCAAATGAATTAATGATTAACACAAATAAAGATTTGTCTGTTTTATTTTCGATTTTTTTTGTATATTCATAATAGTGGGTGGGGTAATTCCCCCATCACAAAAGGACATAAATGAATTATTTCATACATTCAAATACACAGAATGGTCAAAAATACATTAAAACATGTGTACATGTAAATACTGTATTAATATAGGTCAAACATACCATAAATCATCAAAAAAAGGTACCACATCACCAAAATATGTATTGGTTGGTGATTATTAGAATATTTCGTTATGACCTTAATATAAGGTCAATTTTCTCAGAAATGCCTGATCTGAGTGAATGCAACTTTCTCCCTGTATTACTACATATATTGTAGTTTACGAATATAATAGAAACGTTTTTGTTGCAATTAGTCCGAGACATGATGCTACGCAAGATTTCGTTTATCAGCCTAAAAGCTATACAGTTGTTCCTTCATTTAATGTTGTACCCATACACAACACGGCCATTATGTTGTAATTTCAAAATTAATTCACATCGTGGTGCAAAATCGCTAGGTATAAATATCGATAGAAATGGTGCATTGTGAAAAACACTACAGAGTAAAAAGTACCACCGACCAATCTATAAGTACCTTCGGATCAACAACTTCTACGACCTGCTCATTGGATATTCACACTTATAGAGAGTTTGCTCACGAATTTGCATGTATTTGTTCACCTATGTTATGGAAAAATAACATGTTCAGTTGTTTTGAGGAAGCTGTGACTGTATAAAGCCATGCAAGACTGACACTAAAATTTGGATTATTTTGTATTATTATAGCAAAGTGTAAATATTCTTTTGTTTATGATATTAATCATTTTAATTTCAAAAATATTAAATTTTTCAAACAAGGTAAAAACAAATATGCCACCATTTTTTGTTTTTACTAACCAGAAAATGTAGATACAGATCGTTTATTTTTAAAATTTCAATATAGTTTTTATAGTTATGCAGCGTTCTTTTGATTTTGATAAAGCATGAATTGTGATTAATGCATCATTGAATGTGTAAACTATGCAACGACCTCGGTGAAATACCGCCAGTCAAATACAAGTTTTTGCGAAAGACCCCAATTCTGTGTATAAAATATTGTGCATTCAACTCAAATATTATTCAATTAACGGAAATAACAAGGTCTTCTTGTGAAGTGTATGTGAACTAACATTTGTAAGAAAAAGTTAAAAAATAAATGGAGCTATTTTTTCTCGAAGGTCTCCTTGTGAAGTGTATGTGAACTTACATTTGTACGAAAAGTTAAAAAATAAATGGAGCTATATTTTCTCGATCGTCATAATAGACGACAGCAATACGACGTCAGAACATTTGACTGTATCTTTCTTTATTGACAAGGTGATCTAGACGCACATCATTTTACAGAAGTAAGTCAAGTCAAGTCAAAAGATTTTATTGACGAAAAACATTACAAATGTTTTATAGTCATAAGAGGCAGCAAACAAAATACATATGATATAACATGAAAAATATATAATAAATTATAAATATTTTTTAAACAATGCAGATAGGAATTTTATACAGAATTCTTTCGAAACAACAGGTAATGTCCGTGTTTTGATCAAAAATAAAAACTCTATAATTCAATATTTCGGCTAAAGGCCTTTTACAGGTTATATTTAAAATCATACACTATGTTGCGTCCATCTTGAAAGTATTGAACATGAAGACTTACTTACATGATGATTATCGTAGCCAAGGACGACGTCACTTTATTTCGGTAACGCATCGTCTTGGCGTAACGTCTAATGGAGCGACGTTGTTTCCCGCAAAAAAAGGTGGGATTAACATGAAAGAACCAAAATTCCTATACCTGAGCACTACATTCACTCACACGAAATTGCTATAAAATGTATAAGTTGTGTAGTGTGTATATACAGGTCAATCTTGTTCCCTTTCCCCATACGCAACAAATACATAAGGTCCTTCTCATATCAATCCAGGCTTAATTATTCCTATAAATAAACAAACTAAAACAAATAAAAATAAAAGTTGAAAGCAACCTGACAAGGAGATAAATATCTATTAATGAAAGTATGATTATTGATCAGACATTGTGGCAAAAGGATAAATTAATCATAACAATCCTTTCCTAAGTCGTCTCCTGCATAGGCGTCATCAACCATTTCTATTAGGGAAAGGGTTAAGCAGAAATGTGACTCCTACTTAATTTGTCCAGCCATATTGGCTGATTGTAAAAGGAAGTCGGAAGGTGGCATCAGAAAATGGCTGAACTCAACAAATATCCCCCGATTATATCAGTTACACATTTGGTTCTACACCATCAGGCAGGTTAACTTCATGTTTAAACCTCGTTCATAATAAATTTATTTCTTATTTTCTGAAAGTCTTTACTTTATCATTTTCTGTTCGTAATAAGAGACGACAGCAATAACAATTCCAGTGCAAAAAGGTTGACATGAACATTATCATCGTCTAGTCAATTATCTTTTAAATTAATTTGTATGGCCAAAGTATGCTCTTTAATTATTGTTTACTTTCATGTTACGGTGTATTGGTAAATAGGTATATTGTTACATATTTTCATATGATACATAATATGTAAATCAGTTATGTAACATTCTGTGTTGTTTGTCAACATACAATGTTTGTCAACAAACAATATTTGTCTGTCAACATATAATGTTTGTTAATATACAATGTTTCTCAGCATACAATTTTATCTTTTATCGTGGATTTAGTACTCATTTGGAGTTTCAAGTGTATTGGTTGAACAATGAAGTCTTCGATCAAGACATATAGTTTGTTATTTGTACGTATCTTTATCTTATCCGTGTTAAAAAGAGATTCCATTGGTTAATTTTGAAAATTGTCATCTTTCCTTTTAGCGTTTTCAATGGATAATCATGCGTACAGTCCTCGTTTATATTACTGATCTCAATGGCTAATTGTGAGTTATTTCCTCTTTCCTATTAGTATTGGTTAGTCACGATTTTTTTCATCTTTCCAATTAGTGTAATATTATTGTCTTTCCAACAAAAGTTTTTTGTTGGCTACTTTTGCTTTTCCTACTACTGTTTTTCCTGGAGACTTGTAAGTATTTCCATTTTTCCTATTACCAATTTCAATTGTTAATTGCGATTAAGTTCCTGTTTTCCTATTATTAATTGCAATGGTTAATCGTGAGGTATTTTCCTCTTTCCAATTAGTGTTTTCAATTGATAATTGCGAGTATTTGCCTTTTTTTCCTATTAGTGAGTATTTTCCTAGTTCCTTTTACTCTTTTCTAATATCGAAAGATATTTGTGAGTATTTTTGTATTTCCTAGTAGAATTTACAATAGCTAGTTGTGAGTTCTTACCTTTTTCCTATCAGTGTTTTCAATGGTAAATTGTGAGTATCTTTCTTTCCTTCGAAAGGTTTGTTGTATCTTCTTGAGCATTTGTTGGGTATTTTTGTCTTTGATATTCGTGTTTTTAAAAGTCAATTGTGATAACTTAGTTTTCCTGCAAGAATTTAAATGGTTTATTATGAGTTTGTTGTCTTTCCTATTCGAGTTTGGTTGTGAGTATTTTGTGTTCTCTTCTAAATTTTGTAATGGTTAATTGTGAGCATTTTTGTATTTCCTATGATAACTATGCTGGTTAATCGTGCATAGTTTTCTATTTCCTATAAGGTATTTCCATCGATGATTGTGAGAAGAATCCGTTCATGTTTAGCAGAACTTCAATAATATCACACTTCGCGTGTTTCCAATTCTTCTGATACTCTGAACGACGGATGGTGTAATGTCGTCTGTCAGTATCCGGAAGGAATTTTGGCCTGGATTTGAACTCATGATTCTCGGTAAGATATAGCGCATCGCAACCTTTTTACCAATTAGCAATCGGGATAAAAACTGGTTTCTATTTCAGACGAGCGTCTCATTGGTCTTTGTGACCGTTGCCATTATGTCAGTAAAGTACATCAAACTAGATACTAAAATGTCATCCAAATACGTGAAGCCGAGTCATGCCCTTGATATGGGCGTGCCTTTGCTTGTACAGGAGGGACCTCACCTTACAGGTAATGAAACCAAACACAATGCGAACATGACAGCACATACAACTTCATGGAATTTCAGAACAGACGATACTAGGACTTCATTGAAGACAATACATTCGAAAATTGAAGCCATGAAGGTTACAGGTAACCAGACGACCGATGTGGAATATGTATTTGAAGGCGATACACTTCCCCAAGCAGACTGTTCCAAGCGTCTTCTGATTTTTTATTGTTCTGGTGAAGTGAAATGTGCAGGACTTGCTGATAGACAACGGGGACTCATGTCTTCGTTTCTTTTGGCTCTGTTATCTAACCGAACATTTAGTATCCGGTTCACAAGACCGTGCCCGCTTTCAAATTATTTTTTACCGAATAAATATGACTGGCTGAAATGTCTATCCAGTTATAATACGTCATCCGATATTCGTTATGTACACCTTTTTGGTAAGGGTGATGCAAATAATTTGCCCGATATTGATCGGTTTCCGAGCGGTGATATTTGGAAAGAAAAGATTGTAGTGATTGGGACAAATAAGATTTTGTTCAGAAAAATCGCGCAACACGCTAGAGTGAAGGACACTATTCCATGGCTGCTCCGAAAAACTTTAAACCCGATCCAACATAGACTATACCATATACTCTTCCAACTTGAAACATCCTTCAAGTCGGAGATAGATCGTTATATAGACACTCTTACCCAGCATCAATCACGTGATCTCGTTGGTGTGCACATCAGAACAGAGTTCATCAACGTCGACGATGACTTAGATAACATATTCAACTTTGTGGACCAATTTAATGATACGTCTAAATATGCTATTTACATCGCCACGGACAATGAAAATGTACGTCAACAAGCAGTGACCCGATTCAAAGGCAGTTTCTCCAGCAATGTTTCTGGCATACATTTACATGTTGATTCTAAGCATGCAACATGCACGAGTTTACACTTGGCAGCTTTTGAACAACAAGTGTTGGCTAGATCAAATATTATAATCAAAACCAAGAGTGGGTTCTCGTTGATGTCGACATTTATAAGGGGACGTGGCCGTGGATTAGCATATCTGTATACGAAGCCCACGAAAAAAGGGGCGGGACCATTTTTTAAAAGATTTTAAACGATACCATATAAAGTTGCCATAAAAGTGATTTGTGTATCGTATTTGACCCCCCTTCCCTTACAACAATACTACAGCATATGACTCTGTAGAAGGTATGTTCAAAAACTTCTGATTACTATTTTGATGCTTATTTAATCATTGCAGTTGAAAACAGTGTGACAAAAAGAGATATCGCTAATTATAATATACAAATATATAAATCTGTATATCCTCCATATAATGAAGCTCAATAATATACAAAAGTTCAAAGAAAACGAGTTAAACAAAAAGAACAGAAAGAAACCAAACAATGCATAGAAATACGAGTATTATACAGTTGTACATGTATATCGCTATGTGAATTCAACTGTCCCCTCAATATGTCACATCCACATACATTGTGCGGACTGTGATCATTATGATTCACAAACCCATATATGCTTTGTGGATGCACTCTGTTCCAGCCGAAGGGGAATGGTAAATTATAATCTGCCAATGACTATGAGACCTCCAGTAGAAATTTCACCGAAACGAAATGAGAAGTGTTCAATAAAGAACAAAGATCTACATATATTAAGTCATTATAAATTAACAATGCATCAGCTTAACTGATAGAACGTGATACGATATTGATTCGTCTTCTAAAGTCCTAACTGTTGTGAAATAATGAACATTATTAGGTCGACTTTTGAAAAAACGAGAGCTATTGTCTTGACCCTGGCGTCGGCGTCGGTGGCGGCGTCTGCGGCGGCGTGGTCGTCCGTTTAAGGTTTTTTGTTTAGCTCATTTTTGTTCTTTCTGTTTTCTATCAGTCGAGCGTCTGTGCCGTACGCGGTGTTCTTGTTTTATATGCAATGGCTATTTTAACCAGACATTATTTTGTATGATTGGGCTATTTTAACCAGACATTATTTTATATGACTGTGCTATTTAAAGCATACATTTTTTAAGTATGACTTGGGCCGGCTCTCCATGCCACACTTATGTATTAAACTACTTCATGAACCAAGCTCCGGATTTTGTTGTGCTGGTATGCCACACTGTGACTAAATCATCCTTTTCTCCGAAAGTTATCAAGAGTCGCCTTAAATGAACGCGTCTAAGTCGATTGTTTTACACTTTAACTCTGTAACAACTCCCGGAATGGTCAAGAAATATAATAACTTTGTTATAGAATCTATCGTACTCCTCATGCAAAATGTGAACTAAATTAGTATTCAAACCAAAATGAGCTCCCATATAGGACCGTTCAATGAACATATAAAGTTGCACACATTAGAATCAAAATGTCTTGGGACAATTTGTTCAAACGATTCCCTGCAAGTCTGAACCATAGCATATTTGATCAAAATATGTTCTGTTAGATAAGTACATATGTCGATATTATCATATCTCGAGGAAGTTGATTATGTAGAAGACATATATGCAATCAACTGTGTCACAGAGAAACAAGCACGCAACATACCAGGATTATATCTTGCAAAAGACCAAACAAGACTATCAGAGAATTGTCTTTGTAACAATTTCTTTCTTTCAAACGATCATGATGAGCAATTTTTCCATTCACTGCAATGTTTTCAGCACTATTCAACAGACGTATTGTTTACGCATCTACAGCAGATTGATTGATTAATTGATTGCAGTTTTACGTCGTTTTCAACATGTTTTCAATCATATCACGACTGCCAGTTCCATTAATCATGTTTTTCATTGCTTTCTCACACCATTACTCCACACAACATACTTTCCAAGCCACTGGCAGCTTTTCCACATAGACTGTTAGCCCATTGGTGAAAGAAGAATGACGCTGGTCACAGTGACTTTTGTCAAACCCCAGAAAGAATGTTGGCCGAGCTGGGATTCTAACTCACGACCCTTGGATTGACAGCCCACGTCGCTGCCGACTGAGCTTCCGGGGCTCGGCAGCTACAGCAGAAGACGTATTCGTTGTGTGTTGGTTGGAGCAGTAGACCAGGTCAAATTCCCGGTCGTTTCATAGCAAACGCTCTAATCAAAGTACTGAAGGTACAGGAGGTAGAATTGCGATCGTTTAAGAGGAGATGCAGAAATGCATATAGAACTATTTATCTAAAGAAATCCCCAACATGACAGACAAGCAATGATGCAACAGACCAGAATGAAATCATTAGAAGATCATAAATTCGTGTTGGTCTTGTAAACATTAAATGACCCCCAACTCTGAATATATCACTCGGTCCACATGGTACTTTTAAATGATCATATTACCCAATAGCTCTATGGAAATCCCACCATAATCATTCATAACAGTAGAGTGTCTTCCTAGTCACTGACTGTACAGAACCAATGGATGCGTTCACAGTATGCAATATATTAATGTTTAGAAGGACAACAGTAAACTTATAAGTGTTATATACCAAAACAGTTGTATTTTGCTGGCGGTTCATCTTCAGTATTATACTTTACATTAAGTGTCTGCTAAATGAAATTGATTGCAAGCTTCTATTTTGTCAGAAAATTTGTATAAAAATGAACAGATTAATATAAAAAGGCCAAACAATGTAATAATGTACAAAAGAACGTCTCCGAAACAGAGGGCAAGCGTGGCAAGCGTGGCCCTGAATCGATCACCAGAGTGATAGCTAAGTAGCATATGTGTAACTGCTAATGTCGGCCCTGAATCGATCACCAGAGTGATAGCTAAGTAGCATATGTGTAACTGCTAATGTCGGCCCTGAATCGATCACCAGAGTAATAGCTAAGTAACATATGTGTAACTGCTAATGTCGGAGAAAATGTAATCAAGAGTGTTAATGAAGCTGCTAGGAGTGGACATTGTAATTGGAACTGATCAATAAAGAATATTTGTTACGATATTAAATATTTGAATGGTTCGTAAGAGGACTACCACAGAAACATTCCCGTGAAGTTTGGGTGATGAGTGTCCAATGGTTTAGGATAAGATTTTGTTTAAAGCTAAAACATAATTCAACCACTATTCTGATGCAGCATGGCAGCTATCATTTCAAATCAATCAATATGGCTTCAACAAAAATTTAGAGGGACACTAAAGGAAAATTTCCCCGAAATTTCAAAGTATCTTTAAATCAGAAAAGAAATGAATAACAATCGAACTATTAATAATAGTTTTGCCATTTTGCCCTTTTTCCGATGCCGTCTGAAGCGGATTTAGAGGAGAAGAATTTTTAATATTTGGCATTTTACCCCCTTTCTGATACCGCACAAACAAAAGTTAAACATATAATATATATCTTTGATCATAATTAAGAAAAGAACCAGAGGTTACGGACGAGATGTCATTTAAAGCTAAAAGTTCAATTTCCCCTTTTCAGATCATAATGCCACCTGATTTCTATGACTTTCAAACAGACTGAATAGCATGTAGAGGGTCACTGAATGAACAGTTATGCTAAATAATCTTGAAATCAGATAAGCACTTTCATAAAAAATGTTGTTTTAAAACACTGTCATGTTGCCCCTTTTCTGAATCCGCCAGATTGCCGTGTTAAACAACAAATCAATATGATTACATTTGTAGAGAGTCATCTACTGTACATTTCTACCTCATTATATTGGTATCAGACAAGCGAATTTAGAGGAAAATATGTTTTAACATTGGGCATATTATTAACTATTTACTAAGGACCAACGGGTTACAATTAAACACAGGGTAATTTGTTTATCCATGCAGTGTTAACAAACATGAATATATTGGCGTAGTGATATCCTAATAATTTTACACTTAAATATGATAGATACACATTCAGAGACTTGTTATTTTAATTGGTTACATAAAATAAGTGTTTTCTTTCTTACTTATTTGACTTTTGCTTATGTTTGCATTCGTAATTCAGTCAAAAATTGTTCGCACTATTTTGTTCAATATTGGCGTACTGAATTTGGTAGAAATGGTGTTCTCAGTCATTTACATCACACGACTACAAAACTTCACCTGAAACTATGGTAGCCTTGCTTTGCAATTATACCAACACTGGTTGTAGTGTCTCTGTGTTAAGGGTTTCGGGGATAGCATCTGATGACTTTTGCCGTGGTGTAAGATTAAGCTTATCAGCAATACTGGTAATTTATGCAGATAATGCATTCATGTGACTGAAATAACTGTCGTCTAAAGCTGCATAAGCCATATTACAACCATACTTTTGCTGTTTTTGTGCAATTTTGAGAAAAGGGGAGTTGAATACAAAAAAATCAAAAAAATTAAAAGTTTCAGATATCAAAATCACCTTTCATTCTATATATACTATTGTAACAAAGTAAAGAAAGTGAATTTGCAAATTGAGAGTTTTTGAAGGGAATGTATATGAGTATCAAGCAATACAGTAATACAAAGCATAAATAGAAAGGAGAGAGGGGGTTTCTTGTCAAGCCACTATATTCCTGTTTAATAGTCAAGTGTTGTATGCTAACACCGTTCCGTATTGAATATGTATCAATCATGGAGAGTGCAGAAGAAGATCCGTTATGCACTGTTTACATGTAATCCGATTTAATAATACAATGTTTACATGTAATCAAATTACAATAATACATTTTTTACATGTAATCCGATATTCCAAAATATATTGTTTATACACAATCAGAATAATATGTAATCATATTTCAATACTACAATGGTTACATGTAATCAGATTTCAATAATACAATGTTTACATGTAATCAGAAAAAACTTATACACTGTTTACATGTAGTGAGATTAACCTTAAATACCGTGTACATGTAATCAGAAAAATCTTATACACTGTTTACATGTAATCGAATTAACCTTATACACCGTTTACATGTAGTGAGATTAACCTTATACACCGTTTACATGTAATCAGAAAAACCTTATACACCGTTTTCATGTAATCAGAAAAACCTTATACACCGTTTACATGTAGTGAGATTAACCTTATACACCGTTTACATGTAATCAGATTAACCTTATACACTGTTTACATGTAATCAGATTAACCTTATACACTGTTTACATGTAGTGATATTAACCTTATACACCGTTTACATGTAATCAGAAAAACCTTATACACTGTTTACATGTAATCAGATTAACCTTATACACTGTTTACATGTAGTGAGATTAACCTTATACACCGTTTACATGTAATCAGAAAAACCTTATACACTGTTTACATGTAATCAGAAAAACCTTATACACTGTTTACATGTAATCAGAAAAACCTTATGCACTGTTTACATGTAATCAGAAAAACCTTATACACCGTTTACATGTAATCAGAAAAACCTTATACACCGTTTACATGTAGTGAGATTAACCTTATACACCGTTTACATGTAATCAGATTAACCTTATACACTGTTTACATGTAGTGAGATTAACCTTATACACCGTTTACATGTAATCAGAAAAACCTTATACACGGTTTACATGTAATCAGATTAACCTTATACACTGTTTACATGTAGTGAGATTAACATTATACACCGTTTACATGTAATCAGAAAAACCTTATACACTGTTTACATGTAATCAGAAAAACCTTATACACTGTTTACATGTAATCAGAAAAACCTTATGCACTGTTTACATGTAGTGAGATTAACCTTATACACCGTTTACATGTAATCAGAAAAATCTTATACACTGTTTACATGTAATCAGAAAAACCTTATACAATGTTTACATGTAATCAGAAAAACCTTATACACTGTTTACATGTAGTGAGATTAACCTTATACACCGTTTACATGTAATCAGAACAAAACCTTATACACTGTTTACATGTAATTAGAAAAACCTTATACACTGTTTACATGTAATCAGAAAAACCTTATACACTGTTTACATGTAATCAGATTAACCCTATACACCGTTTACATGTAATCAGTTTAACCTTATACACCGTTTACATGTAATCTGTTTAAAGTAATACACTGTTTACATATATTTATATTTTAACACTATACTGTTTACATATTATCAGTTTAAACTAATACACTATTCAATGCATTCTGTCCATGTTATCAAAAATATTCTTCTGCCATTTTCACATTAATCGGGGAGTGTCCGGCAAACATGATGAAACGGCTTATATAACCTGAAGCGCACATACTGGTTGTAAATTTCCTAAGGTTGGTTCCCCAAACTTGGGTCAATTAAGGAACCATCACAGGTTTCATTTGAGCTCATTGGTCGTAATATTGATTGGGTAGAAATAATAATTTGCATGGTATAAAGTAGTTTTTGAGCATATAGCATACTGGTTGTACAAGAGTAAGCGATACCTAGAAATAAAGATTCCCTGATACAAAATATTGACAATGACAATGACGAATATTTTATTGATTTAAGTCCATAGACCTTTAACAACATGTCTAACATATAATACAACATATAATACAACATCCGTCAGCGTAGATTCCAGCGTAAATTTGGACATATTAAATTCTGTAGATATGTTTAAAGTTTTCGATACAATGGTTAAACCTGTACTTTGTTATTGTTCTGAAATTTGGGGTTATATAAATATGTTGAAAAAAATCGAAAAAGTTCAAATCAATTTTTGTAAACAATATTGTAATTTATCACAAAACACATCTGATAGTTTAGCTTTAGGAGAATGTGGTATATTATCTCTATGCATAACTTATATTCCAAATTGTAATAAACAAACGGTTTTGGTTCAAAATATTACGTATGGAAAACAATAGATATCCTAAACAATGTTATACTATGCTAAAACAATTTGATGAGGCTGGTAGAAGAACTTGGGCTAGTAATATTAAAGAATTATTATTTACGTACGGTTTTGGTTATGTTTGGATTGCTAAAGTAGTTAGAAATGAATCGAACTTTATACAATTATTTAAGACACGCATTAAAGATTGTTATTTACATAGATGGAACTCAGGTTTGAATGATTCATCCAAGGCATTACAGTAGAAACATTTTAAATCTCAACTTTACTCCGAACCATATTTAGATATTGGTTTGTCCTATATTTTAAGAAAAACTTTATCAAATTTTCGTTGCTCGAGCCATATTCTAATGATTTAAAAAGGCAGGCATTCATCAATAGACAGAGATTTAAGATTTTGTGCTTTATGTATAACAAATAATATTTATGTAGTCGAAGATGAGTTTCATTACTTTTTTAATGTAATGAATATGAAATGCTTAGACAAACTTTCTTTAAACCTAACTGGTTAAATAATATATCTCTTAACATGTTTTACATAATTATAAGTTTAAAAGATGAAAGAGTTTATTCAGTATTGCTCGATATTAATTTAATGCATTTGCAAGAAGAAAGGAAACTCTTGATTTATAATATTAGACATTTTATAAGAATTAATTACCTTCGTAATTTGTATATACACTGTAAATAAGTTAAATTTGTTATGTAAATATCATTGAATAATGCATTCAGTTAAATACGATACTGATATCTGTTGCAAACAATTCTTTTCAATATCAACCAAATATCTGTTTCTATATTGAAATGTTTAAAAACTATAACTATAAATATATTTTCATTTACAACTTATTATGCTAGACTATAATTGTTTAATCATAAAAGCTTTACAATGTATATGTTTATTTTTGTTTGCTTCACTCTATTTGATGTATTTACATGTTGTATTTTGGGCCGGAGGCCTTTATTACCAAATAAAATATGTCTTTATCTATGCATCTGTAAAAGAACCAAAGTCAATGTCATTAAAACAAACGCCTGGCAATCATTGATATTGAAATATCTCTGTATAGAACAGTTAAGAAGTTAGAAAACCTTTAGACTTATCTTGAATTGAATGGGATGACACCGCACAACAGGTCTTCTCAAATTGCCCCTGTACATCTCGATAGCTGCATGCAAAACGGTTGTAACTACATATTGTAACAAGATGTAGATGAATCCCACGATCTTGATTGTTTATTTGAATATTCATGAACAAGTGCTTGTTTTTCTGTCCAAAATAGTAACTATACAGTCAGAACACGTGATCATCATCGCTTCTCTATCTTGCTATTCTATATGGGTGTACTCCACTGTTAATACCTAACGATTTTGTAGGCAACAATTTGATTGGCAAATGCAAAGGTCAATCTGAGCCGACCTCTCAAAGGCAGTTATCAGATCTTCCGGAATGTCTGCTACTGCAGCGAAGATTAAGTCTGGTTTTAATAAGTCTGGTGAAGATGTTAACAAACGACATGCAAACTTCAGAAAAATAATACTGAATGTAATGCTTAATTTTGGCAATCTAGTTCACAATACGAAATATAACATATACTGTGAAGATTTCTATAAATATCAGGGAAAATCATAATATCCTAGTGAGAAATAATTCCAATGGTATGTTGTTGTTAGTTGCCCGGATGATATGGAATGACGTGACGTATATATGACGTCACCACTAAAGTGCTTACCTGGTAGCGTCTATAATAAGCAGTTAAATATGTTAGGGATAAGTACCTTATTTCTTCTAGTTAGTTGTAGTATTTGTACGGTTCGACTTTCGGCTTCGCGTCCAAGTGTAAGAATGACCCGAGGTGCCCTCCCCCGCAACGCGCGCATCTCGCGGTGACGTCACTCGGTATTCCGGACATACCCGACTCAAGCCGATCGCACTACACTCTTCCCCATTTTCTCTTTTAGCAGATACCACGTCGCTTCAGAGGTGATCACCCTAATGTTTGTGACACCAACTCGATGGCATCCCTTTGGAAGGCGGATGATCACCCTAATGTAGGTGACACCCCCTTATACTCATGCCTCTATACAGGCATCCCATACAGCCTCCGCGCAATCTCCTCTGTAATACGCAGAAGCTCTTCCCATGTTTCGTGCCGCACATGGCTGATCACACGCGCTGTAGAGCCTACTTGTGACGGGGTTGAAGCCTGCTTTCCAAAGCCGAAGAAAGGGGCATCCGTTTCTATTAGAAGCCTCTTTGGATCCAAGCTTCGTAGAGCTTCAGCCTGGTTATCCCGGAAACTCGCGACCAAACCAGTAAACCCAAAGCAGATGTATGGGAACGCTCGGATCCATGCGTCCCTTGTGGCTTCACTACCACTGAAGCAGTGCAGGTGAATAGGCTGCTCCCTTGGCACAACTCCCTTCAGGTGGTAAAGGAGTTCCAACATCTCCGTCTTGTCATCACGGCTATGTAGCACCCGCACTTTTTCTGGCGTCAGACACTCTACTGCGCGATCCAAAACGGTATGTTGGATGTCCCAAGTGGCGGATCCGTCTTATGATGATCCAAACCCACTTCTCCAAGGGCGACAACTCCTTTCAGGCGTAGGCATTCCTGGAACTTGGTCCAGTCCTGCTCATCGACATTCTTTGCCAGCTTTGGATGGATTCCGATAGCCACCCCTACCCCCTCCGAAACAAGCGTGGCAACTTCATCTTGGTCTGGATAACTGGGGGGATCGCAAAAGACTGCAATTCCCCCAGTCACCAAAACCTCATCCCCGGTCTCTGGTGCCACGACTTTAAGGGCCTCTTTATAGGTGAGATGACCTCCAAGCCTGTTCCGGAGGCGGTCCAGGTGGAAATGGCTATCAAAGGCCCTTGGTCTGTCCTGCAGTGGTACAGAGATAGCGGGAAAGTTATCCCGTAACTCTGCCGGCGTCCGTCTGTCCAGGCATCCCATCACCACCAAGAAGATGCGCCAGTGTATGAGGAGGGCCTGCGAGTTCATGGGGTCCACCGTGAAAACCTCTGGCTTGTCATTGCCCATTACACTACAGAGATCCTCTGCTGCTCTGACGAATTGCCTGGAATACTGCAGACAGCCTTTTGTGACCATCTGCAGATCATTAATGAATTTTGTCAGCTTCCCTGTATCCAGACAACTCACTATTTGGTTGGTTACCTGGAGTAGCAGGTTCAATATCGATCTGGTGATCTCTGTAGTGGGTCCGCGTCGGTTATCCAGGACTCCCGGGAGGTGCACACTGAACGCATGTGACCACGAAACTTTTTCCCCACAGCCAGGAATAGGGCAAAGCGATGTGTCCACCCCATTCCTTGCCATCCATGGTTCCTCGAACCTCTTCTTCTGGACTGGTTGTCCAACAGGAGACCTATCTTCCCATGATCGTCTTCTACCCTGGTTAGACGGTTTCTGAATAGCCCTATCACTCCTGTTCTGGCGTCTATTCGTATCCCCAGAGTGATGAACATGCCTCCTGTCTCTCGACTCTTTCCGGATGTCAGATATCCCTCTATCCACTCTATCCCTGGCTTTCTCCGTGTCCTTGACTGTGGATGGTGCTCTGTCCACCTCCATAGCCGTATCTACAATTGCCTCATTCAGGACTGCGTCGATCTGTGAGGTTATTTCCTCTATATTGGATTCCTGACCACAGCCCATATCCACCACAACCCTATCGATCGTCTTTCCCTCCATGAGCAGGATGTCTCTAGACTGGCTGGCTTGCTGGGAGCTCGATGGCCGGGATCGGCGAGAGACCTTTGTGATCTTCTCGTCGATCCACTGTTGGCTATGGAACTGCATCTGATCCGCATCCCCAGCAACCAACTGTAGCCATCGTCTCTGTCCCTGGTCCTTAGCAATCTTTACTTGTCCCAAAAGTAAGGGGATCTGTCTTTCCGCCAACTGTTCACCCAAGAGAATTGTCTTTACCAGGTCTCTGGACGCTAATAGATGCCCGTCCTTAGTGGCCTGGCGGATCTCTTTGGTGGAAGTCATAGTTGTCTGAAAACAAAAAAACGATAACAGCCGTCTGTCATACCTGTTAATTGCGGCAGATATCACACCAGAATTTGTCTATATCCAGTGCATCCGAAGCAGTGACATTGACGCATGAGCCATGGAACCATTCATCGCATCCATCACACTGTATCATAAATCTGCCCTGCCATGGTTTTCTACATTTGCAACCACTTTTCTATCCATGCCGGCACCATTCTGTCTCGACACCTTTTCAATCGGTCATGGTTAGTCACGAACATCGACTTTCGAAGTTTTACCCTGTATAAGGACGCAGATATCTTTTGAACAACCACAGCAGGGCCTTTCCATGGAGGGGATAATTTCTACATTGCCCCTTCTTTAATGCTGAGTCGAGTAGATATACCAAATCCCCCGACTTGTATGAATTCTCTAAAATCCGTACATCATAGTGCCGCTTCATTCTCTTCAATGAAGTGTATCCCTAGCCGCATTGTACGCTGCTTGAATATTTTTCATCAAAGTAGCCACATATTCCTCTGTTGTTATAGGTTGAGCAGCTCTACTTGGGAACATTAAATATGCTGGTGAGTTCACTTCTCTACCAAGCATCAATTTGTTGGGCGAGAACCCGGTGCTTCTATTTGTACATTTGGCACTGCCCCTCTGGCGCTGGTTTTCTAGACAAGGCATCAGCATTGTCATGCTTTTTTCCAGGTCTATGTATAAGTTTCATGTTATACTGAGATAACTCCTCCATCCACCTTGCTAATTGCCCCTGTGGCTCACGAAAATTCAATAACCATGTCAAGCTTGAATGGTCGGTACGAACAGTAAAAGCTCTTCCAAGCAAGTAGTGCCTGAATTGCCTTGTGAACCTCACAATGGCCAAGAGTTCTTTCCTAGTTGTGCAATATCTCCGCTGTTCTTTAGTTAAAGAATAGCTGCCATATGCAACAACCTTTTCTTCCCCTTCTTGAACCTGCAAAAGCTCTGCCCCTATGGCCAGATCTGATGCATCAGTATCGAGAATGAAATCTCCTTCCTTCCTTGGTAATGCCAAAACTGGTGGGTGCGTGAGAGCCTGTTTCAGGTAATCAAAAGCCTGCTGCTGCTCCTTTTCCCACTTAAAATTGTTTGTTCCTACTGCTGCATACAGAGGTGCTGAACGCAGCGAGAAATCTTTCACGAAACTCCTATGGTAATTTTCCAGGCCCATAAAGCGCTCTACATCTTTGGAGCAATTTGGTACGGGCCAACCTGACACAGTTTCAGTATCTGCTTCTGACATCGCCAGTGAGTCTCTGCTAACTTTTCTACCAAGGAATTCTACCTCTCTTTGGAAAAACACACATTTCTTTGGCTTAAGCTTTAGGCCCTGCTGCCGAAAACGCTTAAATGTCTCACCAAGGTTATGAAGGTGAGATTCGAAGTCCTGCCCCATGACTAAAATGTCATCTAGGAATGCCAGGACTGTTTTCCAACACAAACCTCTCATCACGAGGTTCATCACCCTAGAATATGTTGCGGGAGCATTGCAGAGTCCGAAGCCCATCTTTACATGCTCAAACAATCCATACTTAGTGTGGAATGCTGTTTTGCGCCTGTCTTCTTCTTTGACGGTGACCTGCCAATATGCTGAATTGGCATCCAGTTTTGAAAACCAAACATTGCCTGACAATGTATCTAGGCAATCGTCAACCAACGGCAATGGGAAGACATCTTTGATAGTAACATTGTTGACAGCGCGGTAATCAATACACCATCTGACATTTCCATCCCGCTTTCGTATTAGAACAGGAGAGGAAGCCCAATCAGAGATTGATTCTTGAATCACCCCTGCCTTTAACATTTTCTTTAAATGCGTCTCTTCTTCACCCGCAAAACAAGCTGGTGTACGCCTAAGCCTTTGTTTGACAGGCTTAGCGTCCCCTGTGTCTATCGTGTGTTCAATCTCAGTGAATGTCCCGAGATCAAACTCATCTTTCGCAAACACATCTTCATAGCAGTTCAGCATATGCGCTAGGTGCTTTTTGTGCTCTTCCGTTAAGTGTTCTGCTGACTTCTTGAACGTGTCTTCTAAATGCTCTGGAACAGTATTTTGTGTTTCTGTTGAACACTCCCGAACCTCTTGAACACTATAACTTTCCTCATTTTCTGGGATAAACTCCCCGACCGGATATGCTCTCCCAACCTCACGGCCCTTTTTCATTGTGAGATACCTGTCTGATGTATTCACAATGCACATGAAAGGATCAGTTCCTGCATGCCTTACTACTCGGGGACCAAAAACTTTAAGGTTTTCACATGGTTCAATGAAATAATCTGGAAGAGAGACATTCATTTTGCATTTCATACGTACCACCGACTGTGGCGGTACAATACGCCTGTATGCAACTGTCACCCGAGCGACCTGTGGATTCCCCTCTCCATCCCCCATACTCATGGTTATCTCCTCACCCTCGTACGTCAAAGTCCCATTTCCCATGTTCAATACAGCAGCCCCCTTGGTAAAGAGGTCAACTCCAAACAACATGTCCTGATCAATAGGAGCTACATAAATTGGACCGTTGTAATGTGAACTACCAATCTTTAACTTAATCGGACCTGCAACAAACCCCATCATTGAAAGCTGACGCCCAGCAGTATCTAGTTTGACATTACGTAATTTCGGAGGTGGCTTTCTCAATTTTGAGAAAACCCGATCCGAAACAATCGTCACTTCTGCTGCAGAGTCGACTACTGCCTCAACTTGATGTTCCCCGATAAGTACAGGGATAGTGAATGTGGAGGCTGATCTCAACATACACACTTTGACTGGCAGATCCACATTTTTGCCTTCAGACACATCTTTTGATGTAGAAATCACTTTTTCTGGAGATTTATTCTCCCTTTTCTCTATAGTCCCTGAAGGGCTAACGGGATTTTTTGCTTTGAAAACATTTAACTGGTTTTCCCCTGGGGAGCCCTCGTATCTGGATTGTAGGGTCGGGATTCGGCCCCTGTTGCCGACCCATTGTCGTTTAAATACTTCTTCAAAGGGCATTCTCTACAAAAATGACCTTCTTTATCACAAATCCAACATTTACCCCTAGGTTTTCTAGTTAGCCCATTACCTTTCCATCTCCCCTGTGATTCATTTCTACTCTTTAATTTCTCCTTTACATCCGCCATTTCCAGTTGTAACTGTGCGATCATAGATTCCACAGATTGTGTTGATCTATCCTTATTTTGTACTGCACTGACTTGCACACTGTCCTCATAATCTGTAGCACTTGATGACAGACTCTTCTTTACACGGTGCTTCATTGCTTGTTTAGAATGTTGAAACAAACAAACTTCATTTATTGCATCCTCAATTGTTAAGAATGACTGCATGAATGCGGCATGGCCTGCCTCTGCATCCAGAAGGCCCTGACAAAATATAGCAATCGCTTGCTCATTAGAGTACTTTTCCGGAAGTTGCCGGAAAGCCTCAGTTGCAAGTGACTGCACCCTATCTGCCCATTCTTCAAGAGATTCTACCTTTGTTTGTAAGGCTAGGTAGAATTTAGCCTGCGCTGCTGCCGGTAATTCTTCAGCTCCAAATCGTACTTATCCCTAACATATTTAACTGCTTACCTGGTAGCGTCTATAATAAGCAGTTAAATATGTTAGGGATAAGTACCTTATTTCTTCTAGTTAGTTGTAGTATTTGTACGGTTCGACTTTCGGCTTCGCGTCCAAGTGTAAGAATGACCCGAGGTGCCCTCCCCCGCAACGCGCGCATCTCGCGGTGACGTCACTCGGTATTCCGGACATACCCGACTCAAGCCGATCGCACTACACTACCAACGTCGAGATAATAACTCGTGTAATGAAAAAGCATAAACATATATAGCAACTGTTACCAAAGTATAACGTTAGTTACGAGAGATAACAAGAATTTCCATCGATCGTATATGTGATGTATAATTTATTTACCATTGCCATTTGAATGTTTAACCCTTTCTTCGCATTTTGACGCATCTGCAGCAGACGACATTTGACACAATGTTTTCAACTTTTTTTGTGTAATTATACTTTCTTTTCTAGAGACTTTCCATAGCGTTGGTAGATGTTTTCAAAGTCGTCTGCTGCAGATGAGTTGTATGTAGGAAAGGGTTTACAACAAAAGTCCTGCCCCTCGTGAACTTATTTACTAATAACAAACTGGTGTACAAGCGCTCCTCCAGCTGTTATCCTTGCGAAAATATCACTCGGTATCGAATTCCAGAATCAAAAGTGTAATCCCAGCAGGCACAACAACGTTGAAACAACGTCTTACTTTTATTTGAAAGTTGTATAGACTTTGCGATTTCAACGTTGAAACAACTTTGTGATTGCAACATTGAAACAACGTTGCAATTTCAACGTTGGAACAAGGTTGCGATTTCAACGTTGAAACAACGTTGAATAATGTCTGGATTTGAAAGTTGAATAGATGTTGCAATTTCAACATTAAAACCACGTTGAATAATGTTGTCTGGATTTGAAAGTTGAATAGATGTTGCGATTTCAACATTACTCTTTTTTAAAGCAAATCCTGTTTGTACCCCATTTCAACGTTGAAACAACGGATTTCAACGTTGAAACAGCGTTGAATAATGTCTGGATTTGAAAGTTGAATAGATGTTGCAATTTCAACATTGAAACAACGTTGAATAATGTCTTGATTTGAAAGTTGAATAGATGTTGCGATTTCAACATTACTTTTTTTCAAGCAAATCCTGTTTGTACCCCATTTTAACGTTGAAAGAACGGATTTCAACGTTGAAACAACGTTGAATAATGTCTGGATTTGAAAGTTAAATAGATGTTGCAATTTCAACATTGAAACAACGTTGAATAATGTCTGGATTTGAAAATTGAATAGATGTTGCGATTTCAACATTACATTTTTTAAAGCAAATCCTGTTTGTACCCCATTTCAACGTTGAAACAACGTTGAATAATGTCTGGATTTGAAAGTTGAATAGATGTTGCGATTTCAACATTACTTTTTTTAAAGCAAATCCTGTTTGTACCCCATTTCAACGTTGAAACAACGGATTTCAACGTCGAAACAACGTTGATTAATATCTGGTTTTGAAAGTTGAATAGATGTTGCATTACTTTTTTTTAAAACAAATCCTGTTTGTACCCCATCGAAGATTTGTTTTTGCCAAAGTCAGTTTTTGCTCAGTTGTTTTGGGTTTTCAACGCCATTTTCAACAATTGTTCAGTCATATCACGGCGGCCAGCTCACCTACTCATATTTTTCTTGACTTTCTCACACCACTACTTCATACAACATTTTTTCCAGGTAACTGGCTGCTTTTGCACATAGACTGATAGCCCATTGGTGGAAGACCAATAACGCTTGTCACTTTTGTCAAACGTCGGAAAGAATGTTGGCCCTTTGATTGACAGCCCGCGTCACTACCTAGGCACGGCGAACAAACAAATGCACTGTGATACTACACCAATGGTTTTATTTTCACACACATTAACACATAGAAAGTTTATTGTGAATTTAACAGTTCATTTTATTTAAAACACACAATTAACGAGGTTAACTAGAGCTATTATAGAAGTAGAGTTACATAAATAATAGTTAGAATTTAGTGTACTAACACCCTCACCACGATCATATCTGAAAAATAGTTTAATCAAAACCATATAAACATATATATATATAAACATAGACAATCACTTTACTTTCAATATATTTGATGATGTCAAATGAGTGTGTGAAGTTTCAAAGCAATAGCATATGCGTTTTTTTTTAGAAAAAGCCTTGCATTCAAAACTTTAACCAAAATTGCAACGCCAACGCACACGTGACTGTAATAGCTCTCGTAACATTCGAGAAGTCGAGCTAAAAAATCGGTAATTATATATCAATGGAGAGTGTAAAAACGACAAGAAGAGTTATGGTTCTTGTGTTTTGTTCTCACAAGAAGTTTTAGGGCTATTCTGTCAGAGGAAAAATTTGTAATACTTTTATATAATACTAGAAGGAAAGGCTTCCTGAATGCTTCCTGGAAGAATAATATGACCAAGAATTAGGCAGGAAAGAAGAATGGCAAATGTAATATTTTGAACTGCTATTTAGAGTGTGACCTTGTTCTTCATACTTCATCTGCTTATGTTTATTATCAAAACCGGAAATGCAAATTCATGGGTCATTCATATTACTGTTTTTCGCAACAAAACCTGGTATTTTAATACTTATATAATTAAAGCGAAAATAAAAAGGAGGAAAAACGGAATCGCCAGCCAGTGGGATGAAAGATTCCTCACTAAAATCTACGATCCTCGGGATCACGGGATCACGTTAATGTCGAACCCTGAACATTTCACTTGTCCGTACAGGCTCCGGGACAAGCTGGGCAATAAGGACAATGAATGTTGCCACTCGTGTCTGACCTAAATGTAAAACTGTACCAATTATTTCCTATTTTCAAAATCAATCAAAATTCATCAAAAATTATGTTTTTTACCCCCAAAAACCAGGCTAACCTAAGAGGCGGAGATATTTTTAAAATATCATTTTAAACTAAGGAGGAAAAACTAGTATAATTAAATAATTTGGAAATTGGATCAAAAAGCCGGTGGAACGAAAATGTTGGATACGAACCAAAACAAAAAGCGATTTCGTATCTGCATATGCTGTAAACATAACTACAGTGAACTCGACAGTTCCGGGTCATCGACAATTCCGGGTCACTTTTAGAAAAAAATGTTTAGTACTCGAGAATGATACAGTATTTTGACAATTTGATTATCAAGTCATATTTACTAATATCTTGCCTGGTATCACTTCGGTTTCGGACGTTGTCATTTCAAGAACGGATGTCGTTATCACGAAACGCTATACTGCATCATTTCCCGTGAAAGGAAAAGATCAATATTTGTTTTACCTGTCAGAGCGAAAACTCTTGTTTGTAGCCATAACTTTAGTAACACAGGTATGTATTGCACAAATATGTGTAGGTTATTTACAACTGAACAAGATTTATAACATTGATTGAATTGTCAAAAGTTGTTTATGAAAAACTAGCAGATAATTTGACTAAGTTCACATACGACAGTTTCGGGTCAGCCAAAGGGATTTTCTCAAAATTATCAATTTATTAGTAGACTATTTTGGTAACTTTTTTTTGAATAATTTAATGCTTATGGTGATAACTCAATGTTAACTTTTTTTTATTGAATCAATTCACTCCCATAAATTTACATCTTTTGTCAAATATGACGTATTAGTTTGTTGAAATACAACAGTTTTCGTGCATGAAAGTGTGTACAGTAAAGTTTGCCCCATCACTGGTCATGTAACTATTTCCAGGGGCGGATCAAAGATTTGTCGCATGGGGGGGGTTTATCTTTAGGGCGTCAATCTTTTACACATGCAATCTTGGATGATTTAAGGGAAAAGGGGGGGGGGGGGGGAGGGGGGGGGGGGGGGGGGGTCAAACCATTGATTCCACTAGTGGTTTCAGTACTGATATATTATCAAAAGAATGGTTCATTGAATTTATCTAAATTATTCAAACAGCAGTGCAATTAAATGTTGTTTTGTTTGCATCTTTTTGGTAGGAAAATGGCTCCCAAGAGGAAACGCAAATTGGCTGTTGTTCACACCCCTAATAAAGTCAGTCAAGCAGTGAAGCAGGCCAAACCTGTATCACAGAAGTACAAAAGGGGGAAGCGAATGTCTCCGGGGAAGTCGGAACGTGTACGGAGAGCATTGATTGATGTGAGTAAAAGCAAAATGTCATTAAGAAAAGCCTCTAGGGAATACAACCTACCATACAGTTTTCTACAGAGGAGATCTTCAGGTGAAGTTGAAATAGAGAGTATCAATGGCCCATCGACATTCTTCTCTCAGGCAGAGGAGGAGGCTTTTGCAAACTGGCTAAGTGAAATTGCTTTAAGGGGTATGGATTTAAGACCTTGTGAATTTTTGGATTTTATTCAAGGACTTGTCAACAAAGAGAAACGGAAAACTCCATTTCATGATGGTAGGCCTGGGTTTGGATGGTACACGTCGTTCATGTCCAGAAACAAACATTTAGTGTCATTGAAACCAGAAACCCAACTTGAGCTTTGCAGATCACAAGTCACAAAGGACAAGACAGACAAATGGTATTCCAGTTTCAGAGACTTTCTCATTAGTAAGAATGTAATTGACAAACCCTCACGAATCTGGAATGCTGATGAGACAGGGTTCAATATGGGCAGCAACAAGTCGAAAGTCATTGGACCAGCGAGGGTTACTCGAGTTCCACATGTTACAGCTGGAAAGAAAAGACTCACCGTAATGTACTGTGGAAGTGCATCTGGACAGATGATGCCACCTTTGTTTGTGTTTCCAGGCCCAGACCTAGAGGTTATAACCCCCTAACAGGTTCCACCGAAGGCAGTGATATTGCATATACGAAAAAGGGATGGATGGATGCCACCACTTTCTCAAAATTCATAGACCATTTTGACAAGCATGCTGGAACAGAGCGCCCTGTTATACTACTAATCGACAGTGTCAGCAGTCATATAGATCTTTCAGTGTTTTCAGAAGCTATGTCGAAAGGCATAGAACTTTACAGAATCGTTCCTAATGCAACCCATTTGATGCAACCGCTTGACAAAGGAGTATTTGGACCTCTGAAATCTAAATGGCATTTAACGGTACGCAAATACAGTAGAGAAAACCCAGGGAAAAGCATAACTCAAGAAAACTTCGCAGAAAAAACTTACAGAAGCTCTCCTTCTCTTCTACAAACCCCTCACTGTTATCTATGCATTTAGATCATCAGGTATTTATCCTGTGAACAGCAGCGCCATCAGCAGTGAAACATTGAAACCATGACTTACGTTCGCAGGTGAATGTACAGCAGGCAATGAACAAACCACGTGTGATGATAGTATGCCCTCTAAAGAACCAAAAACCTCACAACAGACTTATGCTCTAGGTGCCCTTGAAGCATTAGAGTGTGCCCTTGCAACACCTATTAGGTTAAAATACAAAGAGAGAGTAAATGAAGGGTATGATGTCGAAGACAGCTCTCCTTGCTTTGAAGTATACAAAACACTTCACAGTAAAGCACAATCCGAAACAACAGATGAGCAAACTGGTAAAACAACGTTAGAGGGTTTGGATCTTTTGGCCTCAGCCGTATTGTCACTAGAAACTGGACAACACAGTACAGACGTAAACCACAAAGATAAAACACAGACAGTGGGTGTACAGTGGTTACAGATACACAATTGGTTGTTCCTGGTAGCAGTAGCAGAGAGTCCTGCCTCTCCCCGGCTTGGGATATTCCTGGAACTAGCAAATCTACAATTATTTCCCCAGTTGTACGTGATGCTCTTGTTTATCCACAAGTACAACAATGTGATAAAAAGACACGTCGTAGAATACTCGACGACTTGCCGGACAGTCTGACATCAGAAGACGCAATAAGGAAAATGTCTCTGAGGCAAGTTGCAAAGATAAAAACATTTGCTGAAAGGGAGAAAAAGGCAAAATTAAGTTTTGAGAAAAAACTTGAAACAAATAAATCAAAAGGTAAAAAACAGTCGAAAGTGTGCACGAAGAAGGCAAAAGGAAGAACATGTGAAGCAAGTAGCACTAGCCGTG
The DNA here is from genome assembly GCA_031761405.1 of Serripes groenlandicus. NCBI lineage: Eukaryota > Metazoa > Mollusca > Bivalvia > Cardiida > Cardiidae > Serripes > Serripes groenlandicus. The sequence goes on from JASEVX010000016.1 coordinate 822,557, forward strand.
ACAAACAAAGCAAACAGAAAGACATCGAATTTTGCAAAGGTTGTCTTATGACATGGGATGAGGACATAGAGTCAGAAAGAAACAGTCTATGGATACAGTACGACATATGTGATGGTTGGTTGCACTCCGACTGTATTGCGGAGTCTGTTGCAGAAGATGAACCTTTCCAATGACTGCAACTGCACACTGACGATGGGGTAAACAAATGCTAAAAAATACCATCCAGTGTTCATATTTGTCGCTAAGTGAGGTTTGATAAAAGTCACTGTGACAAGCGTCATTCGTCTTTCACCAATGGGCTAACAGTCTATTTGGAAAAGCAGCGAGTTGCTTGGAAAGTATGTTGTGTGGAGTACTGGTGTATGAGTAGGTGAACTGGTCGCCGTGATATGACTGAACAATTGTTAAAAAACGGCCTTAAACCCCAATCAATCAATCGCACTTGAGATAAAGTTTATCACTAGCTTTGGTATATCTATGTACCCGCCAAGAGGAATATAGTAGTTCCACTGTTCGTATACATAGCTAAACCGTCTGTCCGACAGTCAGTATGTTACACTTATCCCAGCTGTAGATTAACTCAAAATGTATACTAATTTTGATCGATATTGGTTATAATTTCGGTATCTGTCCAACTGAATGCAGGGGCGTAGCTTCCTTTAGGCACTGTAGGGACGTGCCTACACATTTTTCTCAAAAATGACCCAAAATGCAGCTGCGGCGATATAGGATTTCAAAATTTTCCGGTGGGCATGCCCCCCCCCCCCACCACCTACACATTGATTATTGCCAAGCTACGCCCCTGGAAGGCATTTGTCACATTCCTGTGACAGTTCTCTTAGTGGAATCATTGATATAGCACTGTGTATTATATTTTTCAGTCCCTAAACGATCCAGTAGCAAACAATTTACAGGCGGGAAGTTTGAAGAGTGTATGTATCGTAAGTGATGATGATGGGCCAGATGTTTCAGTCATAGAGATACAGAATTCAGTTATTAAGGGTTACCATGCATACAAGATAAGGCCACCTTTTACAGAACCTCCAACACGTTTAAGAGTTGATAGGGAACACACAAACATTAAAGACATGAATGCTTGTTTGGTTTGGATACCTTCATTAGACCAGTTCAAGGAAAATTTGCATGAAATGGTAACCGATTCCAAACGTGTACTTAAATTAAGTGATGTTGCCGAGTTGCCTATTGGACATGTGCCAAGATCTTTGTCAAGACTTTTTCGCTCTGTGTTAGATGAAGGTGGTGAAATATTTGCTGTGGCAACAGGCGAACCAGTCCCTAGTTTCCCACCATGGCCTGCACAACATGAAGACGGAGGGAGTGTGGTTATTCCTGCTACTTATATTATATATTCAAAAGAAAACATTAATAGTGTTACCTCTCAGTTAAAAGAGCTAACTACTTCACTGAAAGAGTGTACTGAAATGCTGATTGTATTAAAGTAGGAGACAAATTATATGTCATTTAAGACATTTAAGACAGTTAAGATATTTATTGAAAATTGCATCTTATTAATGTGTTCCCTTTTTGAAAGTTATTTTAATAACTTGTGTGTTTATTTTACAAGAAACAAGTTTGCTCTGTTGTAAAGTTGTCCTAGTCATCAAACAGTTTAAGACGTTTTCTTAATTTGAGCAACATCTCCTTTTGACACAATGTTTTAAACTCTATTCAATAAATATGATTTCATTTTATCTAATAGTGAGATTTTCCATAATATTGTTGAGATGTTTTCAAAGTCGTCTGCTAGCTGCAGATTTGTTGTATGCTGGTTTTTATTTTATTTTTATTTTTTTATTTTTTTTATGCAGGTGATATATTTAGATCTTTCATTTTCATATTATTTTGAAATAAATATCTTGTTATTAAAACCCCCAGCTGTTTTGTTGAATACAACATTGTTTGAGATTACCCCTGAGAACAGGAAATACACATTTGTCATGTGACCTGGAAATGGCAAGTTTGACCCGAAACTGTCAGTTTTACAGCTTGCAATTGCAGACACTAAAGAAACATTTTAACACCTTTATATAATTCTTGAATTATATCATCGTGGAGAGGAAGTATTTGTTGAACATTTTATGTAGTTTTGGTTCTCTCAATTTTCCTTTCAAAGAGACAAGCTTCGTTAATTTGGTTACTGACCCGGAACTGTCGAGTTCACTGTGTAATACCAAATAGATATTGAAGAAAATCGTTAATATAGTGTGTATTGAAACAAAATAATTCCCAGGTCAATACTATGAACTGTTTCCCTCATTTAAAACAATTACTTCACCGTTAAAATTCAAACTTCCAAACGGCATTTACAACACATGTTTATCAGTGTATACCACGCGACATTTGACGTCATACAGCAATAATTGCTCTAGATAAGAAGTAAAAATAATTGTAACTTTTTTATTTCTTCCCCCATTTTAATGAATCATGGCACAGACTACGTCCTAGCTCCATTTTTTTTACAGGAGTTTGATTGGTGGTCTGGTGTTTTCAAACACTTCGACGAACCTGTTCTCAAAATCCAGTCTTGATAGACTGTCGGCGATCTTAATCAATTTTGAGAAAATGTTCGTCGAAGTGTTTGAAGAAAATAAACCACTAATCAAACTCTGCACCATGTTTCATTAAAAATGATGGTGGAATAAAAAAGTTACCTTTGTTTTTACTTCAAAACCGAAGAAAAATATTGCTGTTCGCCGTAGCATTTGTGACGTCAAAGTCACGTGATATACACACACAGATAATATAGTTTCCCTGTATTCCTTATACACAATATTTTGAAAAGTGTTCAAATACAATTTTGATCAGGTGTTTTGTTTGTTGTTAAGATAAAGTCTAGATCAAGTAATAAAACAGTTATTTCATGGTTATTTGGGTAACAGTCAAAACTGTTATCCCTTGGTGTCAGGGATGACATTCTGAACTTTTGCTCTCGGCCTATCGGTATGGGATAACAATTCAGATATCATACACTCCACATCGGAACAACAGTTTTGACTGTTACCCAAATAACCATGAAATAACTGTATACTGTTGCAGAAATGAATATAAAAACTTTTAAGGTAAACACAGAGATGGTGTTTATATGTTTCTGGTAAAAACATGTAAACAAAAACAATGGTGAGAACAGCGACGATACTTCAACATTGAAACATCGTCAGCATGACAACCGTTTTTCAACGTTGTAACTTCGACGTTGTTTCAACGTTGGAATATCGTTTTTCGACGTCGTGACTATATTTCAACGTTGAAACAACGTTGTGTGCCTGCTGGGCCTATTGTATTATATATATTACTATTATACTATGGCTAAGTTCATGACGAACTCAATGAGGGTAGGGCGGCCAGGGGCACGTGTATCGATGGCACATGCGCAGACACTTGGTTCCCGTGAACGCACATCTCCACTCTGGAGTCAAAATTCAAAATGGAAGCCTCCGTGTTGTATCCACTTATTTCATTATCGACACAAGAAAGCTCGTTTTCTTGTTGTCTAAATTACAGATCGCAATTGTTTGCGAGGCCCAATTAAACAAATCCTTATTTATCTGCCTTACAAATAAAAACATCACTGATTACTTAACTCAGATGTTCGTATTTAAGGATTATTTACACACCAGCATCAATAATTGCCACCCTCCGCCATTTTGGAACTCTTCTAACTCTCGCTTGAAGCAGGGTTGCAAATAGTCGGGGTCAGAAGTTCATATGATGTCACTAGGGTTAAAACTATTGCCGTTCATGAGGAACCCGTGTAACTCTAGTTGGAACTCGGTTTCGTCGTGAACTACGCCTATATGAACCATACATAGGCTATTAATAGCAACACGGTCCTGGATGGGATTCCCCAAATGTTCTCATACGCTCACTATTAATATAACATATGGACAATATAGTGTGTGTGTGTGTGTGTGTTTTATTCCCATATTTTTCTCAAATGAAAACTCGGACGCCTGTGATGGATGTGGGATAACCGCCATTTTTAAAATGTTTTCAATCATATAACTGCGGCCAGTTCACCCTCCTCTGTGTTCCCTGGCTTTCTCAAATCAGCTGCGCTCTCCACACAAGTCTTTCCAAGAAACTGGCTGAGTGTCCAAACAGAGAGTTAGCCCGTATTTGGTGAAAGAGGAAAGACGCTCTTCACATTCACTTTTGTCAAACGTCCGAAAGAATATTGGCCGAGCTGGGGTTTAAACTCACAAATATTGGATTGAGAGCCCGCGTTGCTACCAACAGAGCTACCTGGGCTCGACAAAAATCTACCTATAGACGCATTTTGACGCATCTGCAGCAGACGATTTTTGAAAACATTGTGACAAAAGAAGAAATTGATCAACACGAGTAATCACTCCTTTTGCCACATGGTTTTCAACTTGTTTTCATTAAATATACCCTGAACTAGAGGGATTTTCTATATTTTGTCCACATGTGTCCACATGTTTCCAAAAGTATGTGGGAAAGGCTTAACAACAGCATGTTATAACTCGAACAATCAAGGACCTACACTGTTCCCACTTTCAAATGCAATTTGACGCATCTTCAGCTTCTTCTTACTGTTCAACCCTTCTCGTCGCTGAGGAGTGTGAGAATAGCACTAGGAACTCACACATGAACTGTGAGATGTTGAAAGCTGCATAAACCTCAAATATCTTATTAATTATAGTTAAATTAATTTCCCGGAACATGGCGTTTTCAACAGTTTGTCAATTACATCATGGCGACATATTGGTGATTTACGCCGCTTTCAACAATGTTTCAGAAATACCAAGGCGTTTCATGGTAAAGTTACCAGTCCTACAGGTGCAATTACCCTGAAACCAGCCAGTCAGTCGGAGTGCTTACCCGACAACCCTGAGCGCCAAGGAGGGCAGCCATTACTACCATTTTTAAAGTCTTTAGTATGACCCGGCCGGGGATCGGACGCTCGACCACGTCACCACGAAGGCGACAGAACACTAAATGCCTGGAACCTATGTGGAATACTAGAACGAACGAACTAAGAATGTATGCTAGGAAATCAGCCTTGCACTAGGGAAACCATTTTTGGATCTCTTAATTCCCCCTAAATGGATAGAATTTCATAAGATTCAATAGTTTTCTACAAAGTTTAATATAAACCTAAAAAATATACGAATCGATTACACACACTTTACACATGTTATTTCAAAAACATCCAAAATGGCATATTTTCGAAGAGTTCCCCTCCTCCTTCTAAATTATTCCATAGCCATCTTGTCATAGGATCAGGTGTTCTCGGTCTTGGCCCTGCCCTCCTCTCTTTGGAGTTCTGGTACCCTGAAAAATAATGTAATACAGGTTTATATAACGTTATTAATTCACACTATTGACCTGATTGAGCCCTGAACATTAATTTAATGGAAAACACATTGATATGCTTATATCAGCCTTTATTATAAATAATAACCTGAATATTTGTATCAATATGGATATTACTATTATAAGTTTTAGCGAGTTCTGGTTATTTCACAGGCGCCGAATTTTAATTTGAGAACACAAATGGGGGAAAACACACACTTCCCCGTTAAAATTCCAATTTACCGATATGTTACTTTCATCAGAGACATTTAAATCGTCAGACGATTGCTACAAGCGCGTACAGGACTAGGATTATGATCCGCGAGACTCTCGCAGTACCCGCGATAGAATGCGATATTTCGCAGTGATTCGAATCTCTGTATATATGTCTCTGCTATCATGTATATGTTATGTAATTAACCCCTGTTTATACGATAAGAGTCGTTTTCTTTGATAGTATTTGAGGCGATCTAGATAAATGTATTGAACTTTGAAAAGTATTCGTTTCAGAGAGTTTGACCATCTCCGTGGTGAATTGATAAGAGCGTCCGCCTTGTTAGCGGGAGATCAAGGTTTGATAGCCGGTCGAGTCACACCAAAGACTTATAACTTTGAAATAAAGACTTGTCGCTCATTGACGCAGGGAGAGCATTACGTCTGATTAAACGGTGTCGATAGATATTACCGGAAGTACGCGATAATTACCCAGGAAATGACGTCGTATAACTGAAATACTGTTAAACACGGCAACACCATTCAAACACACATTTAACCTCCCCCCATACGACAATTCTGCAGCAGACGACTTTGAACATATTCTGTTAAGAAACAGAAAATCTCTACAATTGAATGGATAACCTATGACTAAAAGTGGAAAGCATTGTGGCAAAAGGAGAAATTGCTCGTTTTGAGTAATTTCTTATTTTGTCACTGTGTTTTCAAAAAGCCGTCTTCTGCAGAAAGCGTCTATATGAGGGAAAGGGTAAATTAAGAGAGTTTCGGTTTACTAAGACTTGAATAATATTGTTTGAACACATCAGAAAAATGATTAGACATGTCCAACCCTCTTATCAATTGTCTTTATTCAACACTACAATCATAAATGTCCGGCCTCGTTATCAACATCACAACTATAAATGTCCAAAACTTCAAAACTCTAAACTCATAGACTTTGTGCTCAGGTGTTTGATTGGTCAGAATCAATTTCATTCTCGAATCAGAAGTCACCACAACTATATATGTCTACACAGTAGTCTATTCCGCTACGTTTAACCCTTTCCCACATGCAGACGCATTTTGACGCCTCTGCAGAAGACGACTTTTGAAAAAACAATGTTACAAAAGGAGAAATTGTTCATAATGAGCAGTTTCTCATTTTTCCAGAATGTTTTCAACTATATTCCGTTATCTTGCGTTCAATTATAGAGAGTTTCTATATCTTGCCAAGAATGTTCAAAGTCGTATGCTACAGATTATTTGTTGCGCGTGGGAAGGGATAAAATAAACCCTTTCCCACATGCACCCGCATTTTGGCGCATGTGAAGCAGGTGGCTTTTGAACAAGAATGAGACACAGGAGCCGTTCCACGAGAAAATCAACAGTATGGATTCTGCGTAATGTTTCGACCCAGATCAGCCTAAGCATGTCTCGCAGGCTTACCTGGACCGACACTGTTCGTATCCTGTGGATTTTCTGTTTCAGGAATAACTACTGTATACATCTATCCCCCCCTAAGACGGAATGTGTCGGCCGGATCAGTCTGCGCGGACAGCGCAGGCTGATCTGATCGATACATTACGCAGATATATTGATATGAGCCGTTCCACGAGAAAATCAACAGTATGGACTCTGCATAATGTTTCGACCCAGATCAGCCTAAGCATGTCTCGCAGGCTTACCTGGACCGACACTGTTCGTATCCTGTGGATTTTCTGTTTCAGGAATAACTACTGTATACATCTATCCCCCCTAAGACGGAATGTGTCGGCCGGATCAGTCTGCGCGGACAGCGCAGGCTGATCTGGTCGATACATTACGCAGATATATTGATATGAGCCGTTCCACGAGAAAATCAACAGTATGGACTCTGCGTAATGTTTCGACCAAGATCAGCCTAAGTATGTCTCGCAGGCTTACCTGGACCGACACTGTTCGTATCCTGTGGATTTTCTGTTTCAGGAATAACTACTGTATACATCTATCCCCCCTAAGACGGAATGTGTCGGCCGGATCAGTCTGCGCGGACAGCGCAGGCTGATCTGGTCGATACATTACGCAGATATATTGATATGAGCCGTTCCACGAGAAAATCAACAGTATGGACTCTGCGTAATGTTTCGACCCAGATCAGCCTAAGCATGTCTCGCAGGCTTACCTGGACCGACACTGTTCGTATCCTGTGGATTTTCTGTTTCAGGAATAACTACTGTATACATCTATCCCCCCTAAGACGGAATGTGTCGGCCGGATCAGTCTGCGCGGACAGCGCAGGCTGATCTGGTCGATACATTACGCAGATATATTGATATGAGCCGTTCCACGAGAAAACCAACAGTATGGACATCTGCGTAATGTTTCGACCAAGACACATTCCGGGTCGACACATTCCGTCTCAGAGGGATAGATGTATGGAGTAATAATTCCAGAAACAGAAAACCAACAGAATGCGAAATGTGTCTGTCCTGGTTAGCCTGCGCGGCATGATAAGGCTGATCCGGGTCAATACTTTACGCATTTTCTCGCGGTACGACTCACGTTGTTTTCAGCTTTGTTCAATAATTATACCTTCATTTACAGACATTTTCCATAGTTTTGCCGATACATTTCTTATTGCAGGAAAGCGTTAACCCTGTGTCTGATTCAAGCGAGTTTTTGTGCCAAGAGCTGCAGGACTTTAGAAGAAAGAGCAGACAATAAGAAATTGCTTAAAATCAACAATTTATCCACTTGTCGCAATGTTGATAACACTGTGTAAGAACTACCAATCAATTGTAACAGTCGTTACATTTTGGTCTGTTTAAAAAAAAATCAATGTTGGTTTTACGCCATTTGTCTTCAACATTATTTCAGTTATATCAATGCGAAAGAACACTTATTCGTGATCCCTTGGTAATGCTACGTTTACACTAGGCCACGATGTCTACAAGATCCACGATTCAAAAATATACCTAAGGGAACGTGACAGAACGTGATAGCATATTGCGACGATCGTAACAGAACTTGAGAGAACGTGATGAAAATCGTGGCAGATATTGACCAGAGTCTTGTTTTCTTCGGAACAAAACGTTACAGATCGTAACAAAACGTACTGAAAGTGCAGGAAAGCGTAGCAAAACGTAGAAAAAGAAAAACTGATACAATAAATCGTCAAGCTCCACGATGTTTTTGAATCATGGAGATCGTAGACATCGTGGCCTAGTGTAAACGCAGCATAAACAAATCAGTACTAGGCTAGGAAATGTGCATTGCCCAAGTGCGCTCGGCCATGACCGTCACGACATGGATCGAACCAAGTTCAAAATCCCCACGGCGGCTTCCAGTGATGTTTTGCAATACAGTCGTGTCTGCAAAAAGCCTTTGAGATAAGGGGGACAATGGTGTATATATAACCTTTGTGTTAGTTGTATTATAGAACGGACATAAATGTATTTATATGAACATTAACGTCTACACTTCTTTATATGTCAATCTAAACGTCATTAGTGGAAAAAAATATGACGTCAAAATGATTTATAGCAATCACAACGTTAATGTTTAATCTGACCCCCCGATTCTCCAAACCCCCCGCCCAAAAAGGGAGAAAAATATGCGACGTCACAGTGTATTTTTCGTCATTCATGTTTTATTTACAATACGATATGCAAAACGATTAAATTGTGTAAATGTCTCTACTATGTTCTATGTGCCTTATATACATTTAAAGTTGAACATCTATGTTATCAAAACGCTATTGAACATCACAACCTGTGTCATTTAGTGATGTTTGTTTGTTTCTAATTTACGCGATTGAATAATTGATTGGGTTTTAACGCCGTTTTCAACATTTGTTCAGTCATATCACGGCGGCCATTAGACCTACTCATACGTTTCCTGGCTTTCTCACACCAGTACTTCACATATAAGACTTTCCAAGCAACTGGCTGCTTTTCTAATTTACGCGAACATCTAACGAGGGTCTCTGCATTGTATTATTCCGTCCAATATTGTTATTGGTTCAGTACTGACTCTTAATTATATTATTTTTTTCCAATCAATCAAGGGCTGACTGATTTGGGTTAAATGCCGTTGTCAACAATTCTAAGTCATACCACGGCGGCCAGTTCACCTTCCCATATTTTTCCTGACGTTCCCACACCAGTACTGTACACCAGAGTGATACTGTCTTTATATGCAGTGCATTCGAATATGTGTGCGATACAAAGACTAATATATATGCAGTAGATTTGTTATTGTGTGTAGTAGATAAAACATGCGGTTTCCTTATATGCTGTGCTTCCATCATTAAATGCGGTAGTATTTTCTTTATATGCGGTAGTTTCGTCATTATGATGAGATGGTTCGGATATTTCCGAACAATACCGATTATTGCCGGATTGAAACGAATCCGGTTGTTTTGTACGAGTAAATATATTGCACTGAGACAGTTTAAATGCAAACACAGGGAAATATCCGAACCATCTCATCATAATGACGCAACTACCGCATATAAAGAAAATACTACCGCATAAAATGATGGAAGCACAGCATATAAGGAAAAAAGCACCACACATGTATAATGGACACAGTGACTACCACATATATTTAAGTTTGCACATCATATAATGTTAATAGCACCACGTATAACGTTTTATCTACTGCACGTGTTATTTACATCAAGCACTAGTATGTAGGTTCATATCGTTACTAAATATAGATTACAATGTAACTAAATATAGATTACAATGTAACTAAATATAGATTACAATGTAACTATATATAGATTACAATGTAACTAAATATAGAAGAGATCTGCATCAAGTCCTATCCTGTCGTGTCATGTAATCCGGTACATACAAGAGAAAGGTTAATAGGCTAAGGCTTAAGTTTTTGGAATACAGACAACAAACTATCTGTAACTGATTTATGTTTAAGTATCGATTCTGTTGATGTTTTCGGAGTTGTTCTGCAGATTTGTTTTAGGGTTAATAAACAAAAAAAACGTTATTTGTTATTATATTATGTAAATATCTAATTAAATTATATTATTATATTATGTTAGTGATTATTGATATTATGTTTAGGAGTTAAGACATGTATCGATTAAGTATAGAAATATAAACTCTACACGAATATTAATACTATACTTTGAGAATAGGTTGGTACTTTTTTTTACATGTACCGGTATATTGTTTCCAAACACTGTATCACTAATTTGTTTTAGGCGGGGTCGTAATTTGGCTATAATGCACATGCGGTATAAATAGATTCCGCCAAATTTAAACAGCGCAACTATTATTCACCGTATACATGACGCTGTATTACCATGTGACTTCCGCAAAGCCAAGACATCGCCAATTTAAAAGAGCAACCGATATGTTATGTCGCCGATTTAAAGCGCCATGCACAATAGCAGTATGAGCCTATGAGGTAAAGACTATTAACCCTTTCCGCAATTACAAAACATCTGAAGCAGACGACTTTGAAAACTTAATGACAAAAACTTGAACAATCTCCATTAAAGATAGCTCATTATGAGCAATTTCACCTTTGACCACAATGTTTTCAAAAGTCGTCTGCTGCTATTGCGTCTGCAGGTGGGAAAGGTTTACATTATCCAGATAAAACTATCTTCGCACATTACATTCCCATGTATTTATATATATATAGTCAAATGCTATTTTTAGATTTTAAACGAGACTAAACGAGACTTAAAATCTAAAAATAGCATTTAACTATATATTGACAATATAAAGTCAAATGCTATTTTTAGATTTTAAACGAGACTGGCACCTGTGATTGACGGGCGCATTTTTTTTTTATTTTCCATTAGGCAATGTAATGATGCGCATATGCTGGACAAATCACATTGGGCTTATGAAGATGGATATTATTTAATATTATATATTAAACATTATTATTAGGTCTAAATAAAAGATAAAATATTTTACCATTCCTAAGCTTCGCCTGAAAACAAATAGTTTGATGACATGGGATTCATTTAAATAACTGGAGTATTCCGTCATTAAATAGTTTATTCGTATAGATATGTTACACCTAAATTGTTACATGTATATGTTACACCTAAATTATGTTACATGTATATGTTACATTCAGACGTTCTCAAAGTATTGTCCATTTTATTATCTCCAATTTATTCCAAAGAATTTATAGGTTAAACGACAAAACAAGAATATCTGAAAGAACACATGCGTCGGCTGATGATACATTGATATATTTAAATACAATAAAACTTTAGTGGACGGACGAGTGAGTCAAATGACGTCAATACCACGTGTCGAGCTGTTCCAGATAGATAAATACCGTGGGATATGTTGATTAAGTTTATCTTATTTTAATTAAATTCCATTGGGTCGAACCAACCCATTTTGGATACTATAAATACCACAGCAACAAACTGTATGAAAAAGTAAGTTGCTTAAATACAATCCATTACTATCCAATACCGTGTGTTTGTATGTGTTAATAGAGTTTAGAAACCACGACGCACATGTACCAGTGCATGTGGCATGTTCGGTGGAAACCGCTTATATTTTACGCAGCCGAAACCCCTCTTTTGATTCAGTATACAAGACCATTAATTTAACTTAAAACCTTTTTTGACACGTCAGTGAAAGTTAAACTTTATTTATATTTCAATGTCGCTTAGAAAACTGAAAATGATATGTAACAGGAAATTTTGTGGTAGAATACGAAATTTCTCGGTTTTGAGATTTTTTTTCTTTACCTACGAAGAAAACAAAAATCTTCTGCAAAAGTCTTAAGTCTAAAGTCGTCTATATCTGGGACAGAATTAACCCTTTCACAATTTCAGACGCATTTTGATGTAACTGCAGCAGATGAAAACGTTGTTACAAAAGGAGAAATTGCTCATAATATTTTCAACTATATTCAATATTTGAGCCGTCTCGCGAGAAAATTAACATTGTGGAATATGCGTAAAGTATCGACCCAGATCAGCCTGCGCAGTCCGCGCAGACTGATCCGGGACGATACAATCCGTCTCAGGGGAATAGAGGTATTATAGTAATGATTCCTGAAACAGAAAAACCACAGGACGCGAAAGGTGTCTATCCGGGTAAGCCTGCACGGCATGCTTAGGCTTATCCAGGTCGATACTTTACGCAGAGATCACAATGTTGGTTTTCTCGCGGGACGGCTTTTCTTGTTTTTGTCTAGATCAAAGACGTTTTCAAAATCATCTGCTTTAGATTTGTTGTATGTTAGAACAGATGAAGCCACTTACCAGGGTTATTCCTTGAACTGTTTCTATTCGGTCTGCGACCTTGACCTTGCTGGTTTCGTCGTCTGTTTAAAAGTCTTCTTTGCGACCTTGACACATTTCCTTTTGAAATATAAAAGAACAATTGAAATTATATAACTAAAGAAACAGAACAATATTTAACTACAAATAGAAAAATATATAGGAACTTGACTAGTATCACGACAAACAATAAAGTCGGATCTAAATATATATAGAGAATAATAGGTTGGTGCCGTGGATTGAGAAAGTTTATCTGGCAAGGCGGATAAATTACGGTGCCGAGCCAGATAAACTTTCTCAATCCACGGCACCAACCTATTATTCTATTTATCCTAAATTATGTTGAATTAAATATTTATGTATTTAAACAACTGAAATCGATGTCAATTTATCGACGATATTTGCTGTTTTATCGATTGAAGTTGGAATTTACAGCGACGCTTGCTAAAAAAAGTAGTCCCGGCTAGCAGGTGCCAGCCGGCTTATCACGTGACCAACTGACGTGGATCAAAAGAAATATACGGCACCCTGTTATCGAGTCGAAATTGCTAGACGTGACAGGATAAATACTAATAATGGTACAGTGGTAGAGCGTCGGCCTGTCGTACCAAAGGTCCCGGATTCGAATCTCGTGGTGAGCGGGTTCTGCCTTTGGTATGTTCCACACAAACGGTGCGAGTATTGGGTAAGTCTCCAGAAAGCGGACATCGAACATGATTAAAATAAGCTAACAGCTTGTTCGCAATAGATGTAAAATAAATACGTTTAATTAAACTTACAATCCACCGAATGAAATAGTTTATAAAACAAGGTCTGGTCAATATGTTTACTAGTCCCATATCCCTAGTAAAGGGTTTCTAGAAACGTCCAGTGAATTATGAATATTGTAATAACAATCTGCATATTCATACGCTAACTAAATCATATACTATTCGCAAACTTGGGACCTTTTCGAACGGACACTCTCGTGCGTTACGCATTCGTGGTCTACTTTATACGACCAATCACATTACAGCAGTTTCGTTATCTTTGTAATTTGATTGGTATATGCGCTAGCATTAGCAACGTACCAGATACAACAACACTGCTGTCAAATTAAAACTTCCTGCATTTGTTGACATTCACAAACTATTTTACATGTTTTGGTTCCCCTACCTTTCGACTGGACAGGGCGTTGTCGTGAATTACGCTGGGCAGCAGGTCGACGATATGTCCGTCTTTTGGGTATCACTGCTTGGGCTAAAATAGAATAGGTGACACATTGATATTCTTGTACAGACAATATTGCATTGATCTAATTCCAAAAACAGACGTCTGAATTTCAATTTCATGTAAACTTTATGTCAGGTATAAATGTATGTGTATGTGTATGTGTCAGTTGCCCGATTATACAATCACATTTTTTTCTATAGAAGTATTCAGCACTGAGATGATATTTTAAAAAGACGATTACTCAGGATGGGCATTTACTCCTTGCCACACGAGCACAATCTACAATGATAAGGTGAAACATTTACTCCTTGCCATCCGAGCACAATCGACAATGATAAGATGAAACATTGACTCCTTGCCATCCGAGCACAATCGACAATGATAAGGTGAAACATTTACTCATTGCCGCACGAGCACAATCGACAATGATAAGGTGAAACATTGACTCCTTGCCATCCGAGCACAATCGACAATGATAAGGTGAAACATTGACTCCTTGCCATCCGAGCACAATCGACAATGATAAGGTGAAACATTGACTCCTTGCCATCCGAGCACAATCTACAATGATAAGGTGAAACATTTACTCATTGCCGCACGAGCACAATCTACAATGATAAGGTGAAACATTGACTCCTTGCCATCCGAGCACAATCGACAATGATAAGGTGAAACATTGACTCCTTGCCATCCGAGCACAATCGACAATGATAAGGTGAAACATTGACTCCTTGCCATCCGAGCACAATCGACAATGATAAGATGAAACATTGACTCCTTGCCATACGAGCACAATCGACAATGATAAGGTGAAACATTGACTCCTTGCCATCCGAGCACAATCTACAATGATAAGGTGAAACATTTACTCATTGCCGCACGAGCACAATCTACAATGATAAGGTGAAACATTTACTCCTTGCCGCACGAGCACAATCTACAATGATAAGGTGAAACATTTACTCCTTGCCGCACGAGCACAATCTACACTGATAAGGTGAAACATTTACTCATTGCCGCACGAGCACAATCTACAATGATAAGGTGAAACATTTACTCATTGCCGCACGAGCACAATCTACAATGATAAGGTGAAACATTTACTCCTTGCCGCACGAGCACAATCTACAATGATAAGGTGAAACATTTACTCCTTGTCACACGAGCACAATTTACAATGAAACATCTAGTCTCAGGATACAGACGACCATGCCTTAGCCCATTTCCAAATACAGAGGTCGGGAAAACAATAGTTTTTTATAAATCTCGTTGTGTATGTCTCTAACACAATGGAATACATGGAAAATGTCGGTAGCTCGGTTATAACTTAAAATATACAATTTGATTTGAATCAGACACATCTAGACAGATAAATGGTTATATGCTACTCTTTCTAAATTATTTTACGTTTACCTTTATAAATAAAGACATGATCTATACTGTAACAACACACATACTGTCCAGAACCTTCCATATTAACCTCTATTGTCGGCCATTCAGATACGCAAAATTCGTAAATGTCAAAAAAAGTTCGAATAAAATACCAATTAACAACTACATGTTCAAAATTAATTAAGCGAAGAAACTGATATAATCAGTTAATTCAAAGTCTTCTTTGAAATATGGTTGTCTAACTAAAATTCCTTTGTGTTTTATGATTGCCACAAATCATTTTTATTCGGGTTCAATTGCGAAGCAATTTAACCAGACTATTGCAATCGAAACAATGTTAACGGATGTTGACCGTAGTGTCGCCATAAAAAGTATGCGCACTGTAAAACAGTTCACCAATTCTTATTGAAATCAAAATAGGCAATAGTTATGTATGAATAACTTCGTCATAACGCAGTAACTGTTGAAAACATGTCTTTGGACTCACAAATATTGATTAAATACACTCTGCTAGTTAATTATGCCTATCAAAATGGTCGACAAGGATTGTAGTTCTGGGAACTCTAGGTATTCTCTTTCTAGTTTCCATGTTACAAATCCAGATTCCTGATACAAGAGTATACAGTAAAACTATTAAGATAAACGAATCTCATTTATTAGATCACATATCAATAAATTATTTATTATTTGGAAACATAAGTTTCGAATTTAATAAACATTAAATATAACGATCCATAAGTAAATTATTTTATAGTATTTCTAAATAAAGATAAAGATAGATTGATTTAAATCAACATTAAATATGACAACCCAATAGGAAATAAAATTATTCTTATACTCGAGATAAGCAGCAGTTTGACCCCACACAAAGATCATCCAGCTGTCTTCATGGTGTTAGTCGATTGAAAACGTCACAACTAAACTTCATTTAGTAAAAGCTATAACAGTTATGCATCCACACTAACGCTCTTATATATGATAATACTGCTGATGATGAACATAATAAAATAATGACAATTATGATAATAATAAGAATGATAATGATAAAAATAATAATGATAATGCTAACAACAATAATAATAATAGTAATGATGATACTAATATAATTTATAACAATAATAATAATAATAATAATAATATAATAATAATAATATTAATATAATAATAATATATATATATTTTTTCAATTCAATCCTTTATTGGCAAGTATCGACAAAATTTGTCTTTGGCCATTTACAAAGTGGAAGAATATGGCTTAGACAAAAGAAAATACATATACAACTATACAATATATCAAATAAATAATATTTAGTATATCAAATGAAAAAGGTACACAATAAGAATATGTAAGGGAACAGCAACTAGCCTTATTACGTCATCGCGAATAGCATAACATTCCGAAATATATCTACATAGATTTATTAATACTTTCTGTTTTGAACTAGACAGTAATTTAATAAATTTACTTATGTTGGGCTATTGCATATTACCAAGATGTCTTTGTCTGATAACTGAATATTGTGGACAACACAAAAGAAAATGATATTCATTTTCGATCAAGTTGGAAGAGCAAACTTTACAATGCCTCTGTTCTCTTGGAATACCATTAAAACGACCAGATTCAATCTCTAAGTTATGTGAGCTTAATCTAAAACGAGCAAATACTTTCAGCCATTTGTTATTCGAAATAATATCCAGATAACTTTCATAAGAGAATTCTTTTTTGAACTTACAATAATAATATAATAATAATAATAATAATAATAATAATAATAATAATAATAATAATAATAATGATGATGATAACAACAATAAAAAATATTAATTTTTATAATAATACATAATGATTATAATAATAATAATTATTATCATTATTTTAATTACCATCGTCTAAAAAGGCTAAGACAGTCCTGTGCCAATAGGTTATAAAACACAGGGATGGATTCTATCTAACTAGAAACATAACATGCTGCAGGCATCTACAATAACTTTTTTTTCCTCTATTATTTAGATCGTTTTTGTCCCATTATATATACGAGGCATGTGTCTATTCATTATTTATATGAGCAATTTCTATATTGTTGTGGTTATTCTACAAAGTTCTTGTCTACTCTAAATTTAGTAGTGTATGGTTATTTTGGTTATATTGTTTGTGCAATTTTCTCCTAATACCAATATTATTTGATAATATTTAATCGTTATGACAAAAGTATTTCTGACAAATATATTTGCAAAGCTGTGAAAACTTGCATGTGCACTAGATTCTCCATTATAAATCCGTCTTAATTAAGAATTTTTGTTTTATAATTTCAATCTTACTGGGTTTCATTCTACATATGAGCCGTTCCACATTGTGGACTTTGCGTAAAATATCGACACGGCTCAGACTAAGCATGCCGCGGAGGCTAACCCGGACAGACACTGTTCGCCTCCTGTGGATTTTCTGTTTCAGGAATCATTACTCTATACCTACACCCCCCTGTGCCGAAATGTGTCGGCCCGGATAAGTCGGCGCGGACTTCACATGCTGATCTGGGCTGATACATTACGCAGATTCCATAATGTTGGTTTTTCTCTTGGAACAGCTCATATTTGAGTGACACGAAGGCGTAAATGCCTGGCATGGCTTATGGTTTACTTTTGGTTATCAGTTCTTTATATCACTTCACGGTGATAACCCGGATGCGACATGATAACAGTATGTTGAATCCCCTGATTCATTTCAACCAGTATGATTTGTCTTATTCATAGAATGCTTTTGACTGCTTGAGCCAGCTTTGTGCTAACAGTTCACTAAACTGGACACTGCTAAATTCAGAAGTTTCATATAGAATTTTCTTTATTAAAGACATCAGACATGTGTCCCCGAACTTGAATTGGTGCCTAGACAGTTTGATTGATTGATTGATTGATTGATTGATTGATTGATTGATTGATTGATTGGGGCCGTTTTAACATGGTCTCAGTCATATGACGGTCACATCACCTATCCATGTGTTTCCTAGTTTTCTCACACCAGTACTCCACACAACAGTCTTTCCAAGCAACTGGCTGTTTTTCCATATAGACTGTTAGCCCATAGGTGGAAGACTAATGACACATTGACTTTGATCAAACGTCGGGAAGAATGTTGGCTGAGCTGGAGTATGAACTCACAACCCATGAATTGACAGTCCGCGTCGCTACCGACTGAGCTACCGGTGCCCAGACAGAAAGAAGTAAACAGATATTTTCCTTGGAAATGTGCAACTTGACTCACCGATAATTTATATTTTTTAATGAAAAGCACATACTCGTTTTGCGATTGATTTAGCTGCATAAAGAACGCTGGCAGACGTTATAGTTAGTTTCGATTAAAGAAGAAAGAACTACTACTATTTACTATCATCCTAACAGAACCGAACTAATGATATACTAGATCTAACGTCATGCGATATGACGTCACTTCCTACTTTTATCAGGACGAGCTTCGATCTCTTCCGGTACGTCTGTCGTGTTAATACGGTCCATTGGCCCGAGAGCTGGGTCCGTTGTCTGAACGCCGGACCAACCTGCCACTCGCGGGGACGGGGTGGTCCCTACTACCATTTGGTAGTCGTAATGGGCAGCTGTAAAGTAGTTCGTTGTTTGGATGGAGTTTAACGTCGCTTTAAACATTTTTTCAGTTATATCACGGCTGATTTTACCGATTGAGATGACAGAGGTCAAAATGTTTTTATAATTCTCTATACTAAAAATATATACATGTATGTGCCTTAGCCGCGCTTTCATTACTATACTTTTAGTCAAACTTGTGTTAGCGGTCACCTCTGTATATCAACCAACTTGTATTAATAAGCCAATTAAAAGGTAACCAAAAAGCATTTCAAATATATTTGACTTGTATTTAACAGCCACCTGTCTTTACCAGTCAGATTTGTACTATCCAGTGGTCGGCTGATATAGACAGGTTTTTACTGTATATGCTTTTAAGATGTGTGCATTGATCCGTGACCTTTCGCTTTACTCACACAGGTATTAAAGTAACGGTTAAGTTTTACAGGTTATAAAGTAACAGTTAGGTGTTATAGATAATAAAGTAACGGTTATGTGTTACAGGTAATAAAGTAACGGTTATGTGTTACAGGTAATAAAGTAACGGTTATGTGTTACAGGTAATAAAGTAACGGTTATGTGTTACAGGTAATAAAGTAACGGTTATATGTTACATGTAATAAAGTAACGGTTAAGTGTTACAGGTAATAAAATAACGGTTAAGTGTTACAGGTAATAATATAACGGTTAATATAAGTGTTACAGGTAATAAAGTAACGGTAAAATTGTCACAGGTAATGAAGTAATGGTTAAGTGTTACAGGTAATAAAGTACCGGCTAGGTGTTACAGGTAATACAGTACCGGCTAGGTGTAACAGGTAATACAGTAACGGTTAAGTGTTACAGGTAATACAGTAACGGTTAAGTGTTACAGGTAATACAGTGACGGTTAAGTGTTACAGGTAATAAAGTAACGGTTAGGTGCTTCATGTAATTTACATATCAGTTCTCTGGACACCACACTGCATTCGTTGAAAGGTTCTTAAATATTCATAGCGAATTTAAATCAATGTTGCTTTCATTAAGAAAGATGTATCTTCGAAACAATTGTAATTAATTAACCACACACATTATGAATCTTACCTGATGGTGACAGTGTTGTTGTAACCATTTCTTCCATTTCTGCTTCCTCTGTTGTCATGGTGATCGTTGATGACATGGGTTCCTCTGTTGGTTCCGGTGTGGCCGTGATTGTTGTTGTTGCAGGTGCTTCGGTTGTTTGCTTCACAACTTTTGCCGCAATTTTTGGTTTTTGTGTCGGTATCAATGCAGCTTTTATCCCGACTGACTTCCTGTCATTGTTCTCCGATAAAATGGCCGTCTTTGCCGGCTTCTTGTTTTTCCGTTGTCTTTTAACTGGCGGCATGACAGAATCTAGCGCTTTTACAGCTAACAGTTCAGGGGACATGGCAGGTGTCGCTGCGATGTCCGCTATTATTGGTGTACCGTTGACTGCAGGTATAATACTTGCAGCACTTGTAAACGAGACATTGCCTATAGCAGGACCACTTGCTGTTTTAGTAACAGTTGTTTTCTTAATTGTCTTCTTTTTTACTGTAGTCGTTGCGTTATTTGATGTCACCGAAGCGGAGCTGCTGGCTGCCGCCGCGGCAGAAGCGCTACCAACCTTGGCAGCACCAGAAGTACCGCCATTTGTAGATATTGCGGTCCCGCTACTAGCACTTGTTGCAGCTGCGTCCGTTTTTGAAGCGGTTGCAGTTCCGGTATGGGCGGCCGATGTATGTTCAATGACTTCCGTTACCTCATGCACCGCCGCCGGCTTCCCGCCTGCGTCAACACCCTTTTTTATTTTGGTTGTTGTTGTTGTCTTCTTAGTAGAAACGACTTTTTCTTGCTTCGCGGCGACGGACGATGTAGCTGACGCAGCTGAGCTGGCGCTTGTTTGACTCGAAACGCTCGCCGAACCGCCTGGGCCTTCATTAGTGGCAACTGATTGGTTTGCGGTTACTGCTGCGGTGTCTGTTTTAGCGACGGCTGCTTCCTGGTTCTTTGTCTCAATAACTGTTTCCACTATTTCTGTTTGGTGAACGGTGTGGGTTCCTGGACCACCTATTGTGTTTGCGCTGCCAACATCTGCGCTGGTGATACTGCTTAGAGCTGCATCGACACTGTTTACTCCCGGCTGTCCAAGTTTAGTAACTGTCGATTCAATATTTGGCACACCATTGTTTCCATTAGAAGAAGACGAGGTACTAGCCACAGATGCCGACATCGAAGTAGAGTGTCCGGCACTTTGGATATTGTTGGCAAGCATGTCCACGCGTGGTAGAGCACTTGGTGCCGTGTGCATGCTCTGACTCTGCACGTGACCGCCTACATGATGGCTGTGCACGTGACTCATTTGAACTGCCGGTTTAGGCGGGGCCACATTTGCGTTAAACAGAGAATCGATCGGTCTGGCCGCCGGTACTGGGACGGGCCTCTGTTCACGTTCACCCATTATGGCCTTCTTTGACGGCTTCGCCTAAATATGAAATACAACGAAATTAAAGAGATGAAACCTTTTAAAAAAAATAAAACATAAAACAAATTACAACAGAAATCAACATATGTTATGTACTTCGCTTAAAACAAATGAATATTTTTCTGTGAAAACATCAATTACGATGGGAATTGTTATTAGCAGCTTCAGACCTCTTGTTTCTATTCTAAAATAGACAAAGTGTAGTCAGCTAAGTGTTTTTATGTTTCTTGAAGAAGGTCACGTACCACTTATTGTTTTTGTCATAAAAATGTACTATCACATATATTTATCCTGAGTTGGTAAAGGTGCTATAGAATTATATTACCAACTCAGGGTACGAAATTCAGAATGTTGAACAGTAGAAACTAAAACTTATATTAGTTATAAACTTATCCATGCATAATGTCATACAGTCTCTGTTAGAACAACAACAACACAAACTACTTAAGCCGTTCTACGAGAAAACCAACATGATGGACTCTGCGAAATGTATCGACCTAGATCAGTCCGCGCAGGCCTATCCACAGTTCCTCTTCGGGAGATTGAGGTATAAAGTAATGACTTGAAACAGAAAATCCACAGGATGCGAAACGTGTCTCTCCGGGTTACCTGCGCGGCATGCTTAGGCTGATCCGGGTCGATTCCGTACGCAAAGTCCATAGTTGTGTCAACTTCGTAATATAGCTCGTGTGAGCAAACAAAATTAGTACTACGCTTTTATTATAACCCTTTTTCACTTGCAGACTTTTGTGGAGATTTTTCCGGTTTTTGTCACTATGTTTTCAAAGCCGTCTGCTGCAAAATGTTGTATATTGGAAAGGGTTAAAAGACAAATCTGTTCCAGAAAATTAGTTTGAGTTAACAATTGTATTCGAGTTATCGCGATTCGAGTTCTGTTTCATGGGTTAAGTTTAAGTTACGGTTAGGAATTTTTGGTGTCTCTTGCACTACGAATAAACTGTACCTTAGGTGCACTCATTGGTCTATTGTTCCTTGTACGGGGGCGGTTGTTCCTCGTAAGGGACGGTGACCTAGCTCGAGAGGGCTTCCAGGGGCGTAAAGTGGGCAGGACTGGTCTACGGGGCGGGGCCATCGTCATCGGTGGAAGCAATGGTAACACCCCCGAGCTGGCTCCTGGTGCTGATTGTACTGCCTGTAGAAACATGATTATCGAACAATAGGTTATACTCTGATAAATACACTGTTTCAAACAGTGACATTATTGCCAACGTTTATTAAACCGTACACAACAATGTCAATTTACTGACACACGAAAGCAAGACTAAATTTTGCATCAAACGAGAAAATTGTGTTTATTGGTATTGCGGTATGGAATTCATAGATCCGAGATCGTATTCTTAGCCAAGCCCATCGTCATGCGTCACAAACAAACCAACAATTAATCGTTTAATACTACCCGGTTCTCATGCATCACATGGCTTTTGTTTGTGATGCAAAAACCGCGTTCGGCGATCGAGTGTACCCGCAACCTGCTGAACCCGAGGCGGACGCTCTACCATTAAACCTCAGAGCAGATTATTGTCGAACATTGTGAAATTGATAAAAGTCATTGTGACTCGTGTCATTCGTCTACGAACTATGCTAGTCTGTGTGGGACGATAGCCAGTTCTCGGGGACGAATACTGTGTAAAGAACCGGTGCGAGAAAGACTGGAGAGCACATGAGGCTGACCACCGCCGTGGTGTAACTGAAATACCGTTGAACACGGCGGCAAACTCCAATAAAAAAATCAACTAATCAATCATTAAAAAAAAGGTATACTCTGATTATTCACTGATTCAATATGAACTAATTGTCAATGTAAATTGAACTGTTGAATAAAAAATAGTGATAACCTGACAACGTGATATGGCTGTAACGATTCAGAGACAATATATCACAACCCCTGGACTGACAGTCCGCGTCGCTACCGACTGAGCTACCGGGGTTCGGCTCTATTTTTTATTTAGTAACTTGCTACTTATATGGCTATGATAAACATTTGGTAATCAATACATCTATTAAATGAACGAGAGGCAGTTTATTATGGGAAGTTAATCAAACGGACCCTATATATGGTGCGCATTTCATGTTCTGACATCTAGCATCAAAGGCCTCTATTTTGGGAACCCATAACATAGGTTTTTTTTTAGTAATAACTAGTAAGAGACTGACTGTGAAGCGACGAATAGTTTTTAAACAAACATATAGAGAATAAATAAATAAATAAATCAATCAATTAATCAATCAATCAAGTAATCGATCAATCAAAAAAACAATCATCCAATCATCAATTAATATATCAAGCAATCAATGATTCAAGCAATCAATGATTCAATCAATCAATCAATTAATCAATCAATCAATCAATCAATCAATCAATCAATCAATCAATCAATCAATATATCAATATATCAATAAATCTATCGATGAGAAATATATCAATTAATCGTGTAACTACTTACAGGGGCGCTTGATTTCGGTCCTGTACGGCGAGGTTGAGGGTTTAATAGAGACATAGCGTCCGACTGCTGTGAGACTGGAATAGTGGCGGATATAGCCGCTCCCGCTCGGTCCAACACCGCTTATTACGAACTTTGGGTTCTTCAATAACACATACCTAGTAATAAATACATTTAAAACACTTCAATATATGTATCCTTTAGAGAGAGAGAGAGAGAGAGGGAGAGAGAGAGAGAGAGAGCGAGAGAGAGAGAGAGATGAGAGAGAGAGAGAGATGTGAGAGACGAGAGAGAGAGGAGAGAGAGAGAGAGAGAGGAGAGAGAGAGAGAGAGAGAGAGAGAGAGAAGAGAGAGAGAGAGAGGAGAGATGAGAGAGAGAGAGAGAGATGAGAGGAGAGAGAGAGAGAGATACAGATAGAGGGGGGGGGGGGGGGATATACAAGGAGATAGAGTGCGACTGAATGGAGGCCCGGTCCAAAAACGTCTATAGCGAACTTTGATTTCATCAATCAAACATACCTTGTAAGATATATACATATAACACATATTTACATATAACACACATTTACATATAAACACACATTACATATAACACACATTTACATATTTATGTTTTTATTAACTTTTGATGGCTATCTATAGTCATATGAGCCATCCGAAGAGAAAACTTACATTGTGAACTCTGCGTAAAGTATCGACCCAATAAGCATAAGCATGCCGGACAGACACTTTTCGCCTCCTGTGGATTTTCTGTTTCAGGAATCATTATTTATACTTATATCGCCCTGAGAAGGAATGTGTCGGCCCGGATAAGTCTGCACAGGCTGATCTTATTCGATACATTGCGCAGACTCCACAATGATGCTTTTCGTAATTCGGCTCATATGTCTTGGTTTTTTAACTTTCGCCATGGAAGTAAATTTCCTCTTTTTCTACAATGTTCTCAAATACGTCTGCTGCAGATGAGCAAAAATGTGTCTGCATGTAGGAAATTGTTACAGAAAATACATTTGAGTGGCGCTCTGCAAAAACCATCCAATCCGCGCAGTCTGATCTGGATCCGTGTACTGTTCGCCAATTAGTCATAGAAGGTTTCAAGAAGCTAATGCAGTATTCATTTAGAACTTAAGGTCAACACATACCAACTAAAGTTCTTCTTTATATCAAAGTAAATCGACAATTTTCAACTCTCATTTGTCAAGTTTTCTTCAATTTTACAGGTAGGACACCCTGTATTATTGAACAGTGTAAACTCCTATCTGTAAATACTCAATATTTTTTTACAGTTAGGAGACCGTGTATTATGCAAGAACAAATCACTCATCGAATGTGGTTCCCGTCATTTAGCACACAATCTGGATGGACAAAAACTGGTTTTCTGCATACTCTATTTTAACTATTAGACAAAATAATAATAAAAAAAGATAACAATTACGTTAAGGTTAGTTTTCACAGAGCACCGCTTATCTACATGTGTAATAATTACGTTAATGCTGTTTTTCACAGAGCACCTTTCATTTTTTTTCCGTACCTGACTTGTCCGTTACTCGACTGTATGGGGACGAGAGCGTAGTTCTGTAGTTTTCCCAGCACGTTTTGTAAGACAGACGGATGGTGGCGCTTGAATCGACTTCTTCTACTTCTTCTTCGTGAATTGAATAATTGGTATTCCTAATAGAAAAGATAATTTGTTTAAACATTTTCCACTTGTAGACGCATTACATTGAGTTTCAACTCTATTCAATATTATTGTTTTCATTTATAGCATTTCTTTTTAATATTTTTGCTATAATGTTTTCATGAGAAGTCTGCTGCATCAGTACTAGTCTAAACAACATCTGTGGGAAGGGTTAACCGTAGGAATGTCAACGGTCAACCGGTTAATCGGTAAACCATATGTTTAAAGGGTTAAGTGCAGTTTGTGTAACTGGCTTAGACTGGTGGAACCAGTAACATGCGCAACGAAATTCGACTGAAGCATCCGTCAGAAATAACAAAAGGGAAAAACAAAAACCAGGAAGCAAGTGAATATTGATTGTCTAAGAATGTATCCGGTTAACCGATTAACCAGTTAGAATAGTGTACGATTAACCGGTTATTAATACATCTACTCATTCTGCGGAGCTCTAGAAAAGGGGACATAACAAACATTTCCCAACTATTTTATTTTTCAAGTAAACCAAACATTACGTTGTGTTACCCAAAAAGAATGGTCTCAATGTACACACAACAGTTTCACAACATATATTTTTAGAGCTCTGCAAAAGTAAAAAAGAGTACCTTATCCAAGTTAGAGAAAAAAAGTACCTTATCCAAGTTAGAGAAAATAATGCATAGTACATTACATATGTAACGTAAAGTGTGCAGCATACCTTGTCAATTTAGTAAACAGGCCGCGGCGTACCTTAATTCATTTAAGCGAACGTGACCGTTATCGTTCATGAAAATCTAATATAAGAACCAAATACTCTTAGCGAGTTAATGCCTCAGCTAGTTTGCAGCGTTCATATAATTTAGAACACTGCACAGCGTTCCATAAATAACATTATTGAAGCGTACCACACTAAATTCAGCTAACATTACAGAAGCGTACCACACTAAATTCAGCTAACATTACAGAAGCGTATCACACTAAATTCGGCTAACATTACAAAAGCGTACGACAATAAATTAAGCTAACATAACAGAACCTGGTCGTACCTTTATCAAAGCAGGAGGCAAGAATATAAAATAATGTTGTCCGTAGTTTAGGGGAACCTCAATCTTCTGTGTGGACTCTCGTGTGGCCTTTTTCAGAAAGTTGGAAGGATCGAACTTGGGATTCACGATCTCGTGGTAGTCAAACACTCGCATCGTACTGTCACCGGTGATCATCAGGGTACCATTCGTCTAAAAAAGAGAGTCAAGAATGCATAATTTATAGGATAATGGGTACCATTCGTTTATGATGAGAGAGTATAGGTCAAATTACGCTAAATACATCCGCCGTCATGCTGATCTACACCAAAATAGTCCCTAAAAACACCTTTGTTTGCGTAGAAATGAGTGTATACCATCACCAGAATGTATTGAATATATGACATTGAGTTTAAATTCATTGTAAATGTTTATAGGATGCACTGGAAATTATTTAGTATTTTGACCTTGTTTGAAAGTGAAAGTAGAGAATGCCGAACACCGGTTTTGGCCGGGCCCGATATGGTCCAAAATGACGGTAACCATTTTCGCCTCGTGAGTTCTTTCTTGCATAATGCATGATGAACTGACCCCCACCCCCCACACCACCCCACGTCGATTTAAATTGAAAGAAAGAAGGAATTTAGTTGGTGTATTATAACTTGGAAACTACATGATTTATAAAATAATGGGTACCATTCGACTAAAAATAGAGAGTAATGAAGACTCGGTGAGCCTGTACGTGCGTGATGGATAGACTATTTTCTGGAAAACCCGGATATTTTGCAAATGCTTGTCAATACGTTTTTTAACCAAATCAAATGCAGCTTGAACTATTGTGTTATAGTCATTTCGCTAATATTCTAACAGTTGTAATAGGAATTATACAACTAATTTGTACTTTATTGTTTGACAACCCATAAGTTGTGCGACATCAACACATATTGAGCAATGGCTGACTGACATCGTTTATATATGAGTCGTTCCACGAGAAAAGAAAAAAAAAATTGTGGACTCTGCATAATGCGTAGCGCAGGCTAACCCGGACTGACAATATTCCCCTCCTGTGGATGTTATGTTTCATGAATCATTACTCTATACCTCTATTCCCCTGAGACGGAATGTGTCGTCCCGTATTAGCCTGCGCGGACTGTGCAGGCTGATCTGGGTCGATACATTACGGAGAAGCCATAATGTTGATTCTTCTCGTGGAACGGCTCATACATAAGTATATCACACAGAATACACTGTGTGCGATTTGACTTTAATAAATAGAAACCTATATACCTATATTGGTCAGAAAAGCCGTCATTTATACGACATCAACACATGCTGACCAGTGGCTGGCTGACACCGTTTATATATTATATCACTGACAAAAATACCTCCCTTCAAAATAAAGAAACAACAGCTTTACTCTCTAGTCATGTTGTGTCGTCGAGTCGAGTCGCGATCGCTCAGTCGGTAACGATCTAGGGGTTCCGAGTTCAAACACCGGCTCTGCCGTTTATTCTTTCCGATGATCGCGAAAATCATACTCACTCGCGTCGTTCGTCTTTCAAAAATGGACAAAATAGTCTAAGTCAGTGGTAAGATAGCCAGTCACCTCTGAAGAATGGTTTGAGAATGTCAGGAAACACGTTAGGTAAACTACCTTTAAGCTGTATGTTTATCACGCCCTCTAGATGTGATTCCACTCAAATAGAGGTTCTACAATACTCCCGGTTTCTTTCAGCCTTCCTCGTCCCATTTATTATTTCTAAATTGTCATTAAACGAAAATCTGCAACATCTCATTTAATCTGCCAAAACGTACATGTATGTCCTTCAATGATACCTCACGTTTTTAAAAGACGTTACAGCCATATTCGACAAAAATCCCATTAGGCAAGCTATTTTGGACACCTTTGTTTAATTAACCCTCCCTTTCCCACATACAGCAAATTTGCATTTGAAAACTTTGAAAAATATCTTCGAAAAATATAAAACAATCTCTTTATTTTGTAATATTATTTAATGAAGTTGAAAACAGTGCTAATAACAGTGTAGTAAAACGGAAAATGGCATTTCTCTTTTTTCCCACCATGTTTTCAAAGTTCGCCTGCTGCAAAGGCTTCAGAAAGCGTCTGTATGTGGTAAAGGGTTTATAATGATTCACTATTCACTAACGCGACTTATAGACAGACGGACGAACAGAAAACATGGCCGTTATATTAGAATACGGGGTCAGGCTGAAGAGGCCTTCATTTTGGGTGTGGGGCCGTTTCAACAGTATTTCAATTATATTACGTCGACAATACACTTAACGCTTTCCCACATACAACAACATCTACAGCAGACCACTTTGACGACATTGAGTAAAAGTAATGGTAGAACAATAATTGAATAAAGTTGAAAATACTGTGGCAAATGGACAAATTGCTAGTTATGAGCACTTTCTCCCTTTGCCACGATATTATCAACGGTTGTCTGCTGCAATGACGTTATAAAATATATGTACGGCAGCTCTAAAGGGACACACACATTTTTATAAATTACATACGCACGAGATAAAAAAAAAGATTCGTGTGTGTCCCTTTAGAGCTGCCGTATTAATGAGTCATCGTATAAATAATATAATTGTAGAGACCAATTGCTCTGATCGAGCATAAGGTTTTCAGCTTCTATTTGTTCATTTGATAGTGTACACAATGTCACGTACACGCATCAGATAAGTCCAGATGCTTTCAAGAGACAGGAATAAGACACAATGGAGTCCGGATGAGATAACATAGCTCTTTCTGAAAAGACACATTGGTTCTTTAACGTGCTCAGCGTATAGCACTGATACCAGGACTTGACCTCTACTTGAGTGGGGGATACACTTAAAAGCACCCCAGACATTTCAAGAATCCGAAAAGGGATTCGAACCCCGGACCTCTGGATTGACAGTCCAGCGTGTTAACCGTAAGACCGCCGGGCCACTCAAATGATTACATATTATTTACCTATTGTGACATACCATTATCAGGGTTCTAGACAAGGGCATTTTTCATTTTCTAAACATTATTTTTTTATCTCCAAGACCTATGTATGTTGTGGATACTCAGGGAGACGTTTCTATTGAGAGCCCGCAACATGGGGTTTTATTGTGTGCTACAAAAGATATTGTAGAAGAAAAGCCCGTGAACTCTTCCTTATATAGTCCTTTATTTGTATACATTATCTGCACTCTCGCAGTCTAATTTTCGATATTTTATTGTAATTGTCATTAATTAACCCTTTCTCACATATAGATGCTTTTCTGACGACTTTTGAAAACATTGTGGCAAAAGGAGAAAATGCTCATGAGTAATTTCACCTTTTGTCACAATATTTTCAATTCTATTCACTAATTATAATTGCATTTATAGAGATATTCAATATTTTAATATTGCTGTTTTCAAAGTCGTCTGCTACAGAGTTGTTGTATGTGGGGGGAGAGGGTTAATTGTCCGCAGAGGTCGTGTTACGTACGACGCCGGCTGTGCTATGTATGGATGAACCCCTCGTTGAAATCTCTCATTTTTTTGGTCATGATAATTAATGTATATTCAATGTCGCCGTCATTTATTTTTTGCTATTCTTTTTTTTTTATGACTTCCTAACGACACATAGTGTTTTTTTCATACATTACTTAATTAATACGTTTTATTGCAATTATTTTTGTTAGAAGATTTTTTTTTCAACTCAACTTTCAACTCAGCTTTATTAGCAATCGGCATACAAACAGGCCTTTGGACTTTTACAAACAACTTAAAATGAAATAAAGCAAAGACGCACAGCAACAAACATACATGTACAATCAAAAATAGTAGTTAATACATATTATTAATACACATGTTATACCTATAAAGGAAATTATCGTTTTTAAGCATTAATAAAGTCTTCTACTTCGTTTTGTTCAATACAGTTTTCTGATTTTAAAACCTTCTTTAATAAAAGCTGCTAATTTAATTTGTATTAGTTTTCCTATCATCATCCATAAGAGATATTAATTTGCTTTTATATGAGCCGTTCAACGTGAAAACCAACATTATGGCCTCTGCGTAATGTATCGACCCAGATCAGCCTGCGCAATCCGCGCATACTGATCTGGGCCGACACATTCCGTCTCAGGGGGGGGGGGGGGGGGGGGGTAGAGGTATAGAGTAATGATTCCTGAAACAGAACATCCACAGGAGGCGAAAAGTGTCTATCCGGGTAATCCTGTGCGGCATACTTAGGCTGATCCGGGTCGATACTTTACGCCGAGTCCACAATGCTGGTTTTCTCGCGGGTCGGATCAATGGCAAATAACTCCCCTTGTTTGCCTGCCAACATTATTGGTGTATATTAGTGAATTATTGCGGTTTATAG
This sequence comes from Serripes groenlandicus, assembly GCA_031761405.1. Taxonomy (NCBI): domain Eukaryota; kingdom Metazoa; phylum Mollusca; class Bivalvia; order Cardiida; family Cardiidae; genus Serripes; species Serripes groenlandicus. The sequence goes on from JASEVX010000016.1 coordinate 853,571, forward strand.
CAATCACTTTGTCTTGTTACATCGTGTTAGATAAAACAGTATAATCATTGTTAGTAGTTATGGTGATTAATTCACCTTGACCGCTTTGTTACTAGTTCATTTATTATTTAATTAGTTTTAGAGCCAATGCTTTTCGTGTTACATTTCTTTTAAATTTTACGTCGTTTTCAACATCATTTCAGTTATATCACGTCGACAGTTCACTTATTCATCATTCCTGTGTAAATAAACCTAGCCCAATGTCAATTCACCATAACCGTTGTGCTGCGACTTAGGTTCGAACCCGGGACGCACGACACTCGTCCACGGCGGATTCCTAGATTTATGTTTTGACAAAACAGTAAATTCATCATAGGCTTTTATTGGGTATACTCGATCTTGAACACGTTGGTATTACTGTTCATATTACATTGTCTCCATATAATACCTATGGACATATAACCTTTGTATATAGTCAACCTTTTAAATTTCCACATCTTCTGATAAGGGGCAGATAACCGGACTAGTATGTGAAAATGTGAAAACACAAAATGAATTTGAAGTTGAAATAGGGCATTTTGAATTTATAAAAGCCTTAAATTTATTTTGATTCATAATAAAATATATGAATACAAAATATGTGTCCATATCAGGGCGAAAACAAACGTCGCAGTGAAACGGCCATCAAGTTCATTAGCATATATAAGTTCTTCAAACAAAATGTTTACCAATATATTTGTCTCGTTACATCGGGTTAGATAAAACAAAAAATAATCAATGAGTTAATAAATCACCTTTGTTTTTTAGTTCATGAAGGAATTACTTATTTAGTTTGAGAGCAATTGTTTTTCATGTTACATTTCTTTGTGGATATAACCGTAACACTTAAATCACGTGACAATAATAACGATTATATAATAAAATTTACTCATGTATCTATGTATGTGCAGATATGATTTAATAAAGAATCTGATCTGATTAAGTAAACTTTTCGTGATAGGCTATACTTAAAAATAAACCATGGATACCTAGAGACGTTATTCATATAATTATATATCAAACATAACATAACATAACATAATTGTATTGCCATACAGATACCACTGCCTCAGTTTACCTACTCATGCGTTTCCTGGCTTTCTCGTACCAGTACTCAACACAACATATTTTTTAAGCAACTAGCTGCTTTTCCACATAGACTGTTATCCCATTGGTGAAAGACGAATGACGCATGTCACAGTGACTTTTGTCAAACATCGGAAAGAATGTTGGCCGAGCTGGGATTCGAATTCACAACCCCTGGATTGTCAGCTCGCGTCGCTATCGACTAATCAGGGAGTATTCTTTTTTCACCAGGTGGCCTTCCGCCACCAACAAAACAAATAAATCTTTACGTATGAAAAAGACGCGTTCCTGACGTTTAGTAGATGAATACCAATCTTAACCTTTAGTCCCATTTACCACATACATCAAATCTGCAGCGGACGACTTCGAAAACATCTTTGCAAAATTAAAAGAACTCCTCTATAAGTACATATATAACCATTGAATAGAGTTAATAAAAAACACTGTTGTATCAATGAACAATTTCTCCCTTTGTCAAAGTGTTTTTAAAAGTCGTCTACTAGATACGCGTTAAATTGCGTCAGTGTGTGGGAAAGGGTTAAGTAGACATATAACTGTTTCCCTCATACGACAATTCTGCAGCAGACGACTTTGAATATATTTTAACAAAACATAGAAAATCTCTTTAATTGAACGGATAACCTATGACGAAAAGTAGAAAACATTGTGTCAAAAGAAGAAATTGCTCGTTTTGAGCAATTTCTTCTTTTGTCACTATGTTTTCAAAAAGCCTTCTGCTGCAGAGGCGTCAGAAAGCGTCTATATGCGGGAAAGGGTTAAGTAGACGTATAACTGACGTTTTATAGGTAAATAACTGATAGACGGAGAGGACAAACCACACTAAAACGTCACAATAATAAACGTTTATTGATTCTTTACAGCCGTATCTTTATACTCTTAATCTATACAAAACGGATAAATCTGATAAACGTGTACGTTACATTAAATGTTCACGTTTAGCGGAGTTAAACCTAATGGGGCGGTAACATTGGGCCGAATGCCATTCCGTTTGCTTTCCGTATACGAAAGTGGTGTGATTTTTTAAACTGACCGAATGTCGCTCCGAATGTGTTTCCCGCAATGTATCACCGTTTGCTTTCCCGAATGTTTTCAGCATGGTTTCAGAAGGCTTTCCGAATGGACCGAATATTCCCCACATGTTGACTTCGAAAGGTTTTCTTTCCGAACGCTTTCCGTATGCTTTCTGAATGTTTTCAGAACACGGCGAATCGATCTAGAATGACCCAAACTCTTTCCGCATGCATTCTGAAAGCGTTCGGAAAGCGTTCGGAAAGGGTTCGTCGTGTGTTCTATGTCCATTCGGGGGTATTTTGAAACCATACGGAACGTACTGTGCATTCTAGAAAGAAAATCTATTTTGGGGCGATCCTATTGAGCCTAATGCCATTCCGTTTGCTTTCCGAGTATGGATTTGGGTGTTCGGGGGAGCGAACGGATCATATTCGGGAATCATTCGGTGTGTTTTATGATCATACTGGCTGTTCGTCTCCGTACGGATGCATACGGAACGGCATTCGGAAGCTCCAAAAAATTGTTGTGCATGTTCAAATTAATGTTCATCGACCATCCGAATCATCCGATTCATCCGAATGTGGCGTCCATGTGTATTCGGGAAGTATTTGGGAAGCATTCTAGGAGCAAACGGCATGTACGGAAAACGTTCGGGACACATGCGGCTAGTTCTTTGTGCATTCGGAATGAACATAAACATGGACGCCACATTCGGATGATTCGGAAGGTCAATGAAAATTATTTTGAAAATGCAAAACAAATTGTTGTAGCTACCGAATGCCGTTCCGTATGCATCCGTACGAAGCCAAACAGCTTATATGCTCCTAGAACACACGTCACCGAATGATTCCCGAATACGATCCGTTCGCTCCCCGAAAACCCAAATTTCTATTCTATTCGGAAAGCAAACGGAATGGCATTTGGCCCAATGTGATCGGGCCATGAACCTAAACACAGAAAGGCATTGTAATCTCGTGATTGTTAACTGTGTATTTTGCGGTCTACAAAAAGGCACGAGTTCAATGTTTTACAGCTGCACTTATGTACTCTACCAAAGATTACCGTAATTATAACACGTCGTGTGAATTAATATCAGCATTCGCATCCATGCTAAGAATCCGAATGTATACTGCTTTACTTGTGAACTTAAATGCTGGATGATCTGATTCTAAACTGGTCGCATATACCTTATGACGGAAATTTGAGTTATAGCCCGGATGTTCGCCTATCCACGTGACTTGATTCCCCGCCTGCCCGCACATCAACTCCAAACGGCATGAATCCCAACTGGGAACCTTCCCACATTTAAAACTAAAATACTGTAGGAATTTCGCGTAACATCGGAATAACAGCAGCGAACACTGAACTGTTAACGTGTTCCCCGATACAACAAACATTTGACGCCGTCTCAGCAGACGACTTTTAAAGAATTGGTAAAAATATGAAATTGACGTGGCATGCCCGGCTGTATATTTTCCGGGGACTCTTAACAGAAAATCGAAAATACACGGAAAATACACGGAAAATACAGAGAAAATATTCGGACAACTTTCCAGGGATAATTTGAGATGATCTGATGCTTTCCATGGACACCCCTGTATGTTTAAATGGACACCCCGGAATAGTTCCGTGGACATCCCGGAATAGTTCCGTGGACACCCCGGAATAGTTCCGTGGACACCCCGGAATAGTTCCGTGGACACCCCGGAATAGTTCCGTGGACATCCCGGAATAGTTCCGCGGACACCCCGGAATAGTTCCGCGGACACCCCGGAATAGTTCCGCGGACACCCCGGAATAGTTCCGCGGACACCCCGGAATAGTTCCGCGGACATCCCGGAATAGTTCCGTGGACACCCCGGAAAAGTTCCGTGGACATCCCGGAATAGTTCCGTGGACACCCCGGAATATTTGCGTGGACACCCCGGAATAGTTCCGTGGATATCCCGGAAATTCCATGGACACCCTGGAACGGTTCTGTTGACAACCCGAAATAGTTCCGCTGTCCGCTCAGACTGATCCGGCCGACACATTCCGTTTTAGTGGGATAGATGTATAGAGTAGTGAGTCCTGAAACAGAAAATACATAGAAGGCGAAAAGTGTCTATCCGTGTAGGCCTGTGTGGCATGCTTAGGCTGATCCGGGTCGATACTTTACTCAGAGTCCACAATGTTGATTTTTCTCACGCGACGGCCTACACATTGATTATTGCAAAGCTACGCCCCTGATATATCCTTACATCAACCAACCATTCGTAATGCTAACCCCGCAACTCTGAGCACCAATGAGGGCAATCATTACTACCATTGGTAAGACCAGACCGGGGATTGAAACCGTGACCTCCCTCGCATCCTAGGCGGACGATCTACCACTACACCACCGAGACGGACGATCTACCACTACACCACCGAGACGGACGATCTACCACTACACCACCGAGACGGACGATCTACCACTACACCACCGAGACGGACGATCTACCACTACACCACCGAGACGGTATTTTAATTTCGAACGGACTATCCATTCATCGCCTGTTTGGAAACAATCGCGAACAAAAAAAAAAACCATCTGTAATATTGAAAGTTGTTGTTAGTACGGCGTTATCCTATTTGTCAACAAAAAAAGGAAAACTTTGTCCTCATGTCAAAGTGCTCCATTTCCCATATTGTTTTAAATATGACAACTGCATCAAAATAATTCTGTATCAAGATCCAAATGGGTCAACGCTCTGACATATTAACCACCAAAGCTCGTGTCACGTGATCGATCAAGTCCTCCTAATTGGGGCGTTATTTCGATAAACAAACTATACTGGCGATGTGTTTTCCATCTCTTTCATAATTTGTTTTTCTTGTAATCATTGTATTGTAATTGATAGTTCGCTCAGTTTTCACAGTTGCGGTCTGTCATTGATACTTGAACCGTGTCGGGAAAGATAGGGGTTTCTATGGAAACACCGTTTCAGCAAAGAATGCAGAGTATGGCGGTATATTTTGATGAGCTACAACTCTAGTTTTTAATGAGGACGTACATATTTAACTTCTTCTAAAGCTAGGCGGAAACTTAAGGCCATTTAGAGACTGTACATGTGTATAGGCGCTCTCTGTTTGTATGATATCTTACACTGCTTTCAACAAATGATCAATCGTATAACGTATAACGAACGTCAATGAGGGAATTCATTTACTACCAGTTTAAAAGCCAATCGGATTGACCCGACCGGGGATCGAACCCGTGATCTGCCGGCCCACCTGAGGCAGACGCTCTTCCACCACCACACCACAGCGGCGGTACAATGGATCACCGAGTCTTCACCCGTGATGAGATACAACAAGGCCCCTTATTGTATGGAACGTCTAAATATATATACTTAATTCTTTCACTGCCGAAATTCATAAAGTAGACCCCTCGATGTTGGAAATTGGACCACACTATTTTTCGTCCATCAGGAAATTTAGTAAAATTGAATGTCTAAGTGGCAAACAATGCAGATATCAGGAGAGGCCGCTCGTTACGAGCTGTCTATCCGGAATCTGCATTGTTCGCAAAAGCCTTTGATTACCCTTAGTAGCGAAAGAGTCTTGCGATTTTGTGTAATCTCGACCTACATTCCGGTTTGACGTCCTTTAAATTGGTGTAAAACTAATGCACTTCGTGAATTTTGCAAAAGGATGCATACATTCCATGAGGACGGAATGTGAAGGATCAGGTGAGAGCGTTAAGATGCAAAGGTCTCACTGTATGCAGCGCATTCATAGTCCAAATAATCAGACACGTTCAGAACCCAAATAATCAGACGTGTTCTGACCCCAAATAATCAAACACGTTCAGACCCCAAATAATCAGACGTGTTCAGACCCCAAATAATCAGACACGTTCTGACCCCAAATAATCAGACACGTTCAGACCCCAAATAATCAGACACGTTTAGACCCCAAATAATCAGACGTGTTCTGACCCCAAATATTCAGACGTGTTCTGACCCCAAATATTCAGACGTGTTCAGACCCCAAATCATCAGACGTATTCTGACCCCAATTAATTAGACGCGATCAAACCCCAAATATTCAGACGTGTTCTGACCCCAATTAATCAGACGCGATCAAACCCCAAATATTCAGACGTGTTCAGACCCCAAATAATCAGACGTGTTCAGACCCCAATCAATCAGACGCGATCAAACCCCAAATATTCAGACGTGTTCTGACCCCAAATAATCAGACACGTTCAGACCCCAAATAATCAGACGTGTTCTGACCCCAAGTATTCAGACGTGTTCTGACCCCAAATATTCAGACGTGTTCAGACCCCAAATAATCAGACGTGTTCTGACCCCAATTAATCAGACGCGATCAAACCCCAAATATTCAAACGTGTTCTGACACCAATTAATCAGACGCGATCAAACCCCAAATATTCAGACGTGTTCAGACCCCTAATAATCAGACGTGTACTGACCCCAATTAATCAGACGCGAGCAAACCCCAAATATTCAGACGTGTTCTGACCCCAATTAATCAGACGCGATCAAACCCTAAATATTCAGACGTGTTCAGACCCCAAATAATCAGACGTGTTCTGGCCCCAATTAATCAGACGCGATCAAACCCCAAATTTTCAGACGTGTTCTGACCCCAATTAATCAGACGCGATCAAACCCCAAATATTCAGACGTGTTCAGACCCCAAATAATAAGACATGTTCTGACCCCAATTAATCAGACGCGATCAAACCCCAAATATTCAGACGTGTTCTGACCCCAATTAATCAGACGCGATCAAACCCCAAATATTCAGACGTGTTCTGACCCCAAATATCCAACCGCGTTCAGGCCCCAAATATCCAACCGCGTTCAGGCCCCAAATATCCATACGCGTTCAGGCCCCAAATATCCAACCGCGTTCAGACCCCAAAAATTCAGACGCTTCAGACTAAGCCATTTTATCTTAGTTACAAACTGATCGCTTATGTTTTCATAATTGGATTTATCTCTCCCCATTGCTGTGGACAGTGCAGAACCTGATCTACACGAATCGGGAATGTCTGATAAATAGTTCAAAGTCTATTTCCCTACGTGGAGTACATATGGGGCAATTTACTTCACCTAGTTCTTGAAAAACAGCCTGGTATAAGTGTAATTGCTCACGTATGACAATAATTATTCGTTGTGAGTTTGTGGCTCAAACAAGCAAGAAAAGCCTTTTGAAAAGGATAAACGGTGTCGGTAGAATAACAATTTACGTGTTCATACATTTCTAAAGGCATTGAGTGTCAATAGAGACTTGATCAATTATGTATTCAGAATACACCTATTTGGTGCATCTCCATTTATGTAAAAAAATGAATCAGGCGACCACCATCACTAAGTAAATATTCTTAATCATGCACATGCTTATTAATTTCTCAAATTTCAGGATTAAGATTCAGAGGGAAGTTAATGCATGTATCTCTGAACTATTTGGATGAAAGAATTGAATATTTCTAGACTTAGTCACCAACAGAAGGATAATTAATTACAAGTAAACAACGCCAAAGTGGATGCGTTTATAACAAATAATAACCACCAATCAAAGTAGTTTATTTCATTTATCCTCAATGCACTTTACTTACCACCTTTAATTGCATAAACAATGTCACGGTCAAACGAGACATAATACAGCTTACGACGAAAACGTTGTTTTGTTTTTTAATGTTCGTAACCTTTTAACCCTTTCCCTCATACGACAATTCTGCAGCAGACGAATTTGAACATATTTTGTCAAAACATAGAAAATCTCCATAGTTGAATGGATAACCTATGATAAAATGTGGAAAACATTGTGGCAAAAGGAGAAATTGCACGTTTTGTGCAATTTCTTCTTTTTTCACTATGTTTTCAAAAAGCCGTCTGCTGCAGAGGCAGAAAGCGTCTATATGAGGGAAAGGGTTAATTAAGCGACGAAAAACAAAACAAACAATTTAACATCGTGATCTTAATCATTCGACAGCGAAAAAACAAAACAGTGAGATTTTGTTTTTGATATTTTATCCCGCGGGCGAAAACAATAAACTACGAAATGCAATCATTGTCCCACTATTGTTTGGAGCGAGACTGGATAACGCAAAACAAGGACACAACACCGTCGCAGATTGATTCCATCCTTATTGAGTCACGTGACATGGACAACGCACCTTCGAGAGGTTGCAACTAGCGACAATTCAGATCAACCTGTGCACACGTGTATAGTTATCAAGATATTTGCTGCTCGCCATCTTGTCGTACACAGGAATCCTATCGAGAACGACTATGACCAATGATTGATGGAGCATTTGGTGTTTACGACGCTTTCAACAACTTTTCCGTTATACCACGGGGGCGTTTCCTGTGTAAGTTACCAGAAATACTGGTCCATCTATCCTATCCAGTCAGTCTACCGTAATGCTGACTGCAATGAGGGCAGACATTACTTCCATTTTTAATGTCTTCGTATGATCCGGGCCGGGTACAAACCCGCAACCTCCCGCACCCGAGGAGGACACTCTACAACTACACTACATAGTCGGTCACGACTATGACCAAACACAACTGTTCAGGTAAGCAAGTAATTGAGCCGTTCCATTGTAAAAAGGTACAGGTAGACCAGCCTTGACATCCAGTCTTTTCAAGTGGTATTTTCTCAAGTTGTTAGGGGGCTATTGTCAACTCATGTAACTGACTTAGCAGAGAGACACGGACATATGAACATGCACTGTTCAGAGATGCTAACTTGTACCGTTTCATCGCGAAAACTAGAAATTATCAGTAGGTCGCTTTTCGGATGTCTGGGTCCGTGCACTACCACAGCTGTCTGTATTCAATGCATGTTTGTGTTTACTCATTAATTGTCCCACTATTTCCGCGTTTGACCATAAAGAAATGGATGACTATTTCACCGCAAATCCATCTTGTATTTACAGTATTAACCCTTGTTGGTTTTATATCTTACAATTGATTGATTGGGGTTTTATCGCATTTTTCAAAATTATTTCAGTCATATAACGGTGGCCAGTTCACCGACTCATATGTTTCCTGGTTTCCCCACACAACATACTTTCCAAGCAAATGGCTGCTTTTCCACATAGACTGTTAGCTCAATGGTGAAAGACGAATGACGCTTGTCACAGTGACAGTTGTCAAACGTCCGAAAGAATGTTGGCCAAGCTGGGGTTCGAATTCACCCCCCCCCCCCCCCCCCCCTATATTAATAGCCCGCGTTAATACCGAATAAGCTACTTGGGCTCGGCTTAATGCCTTACACAGTTTAGAAATATTACCATACAATACACATACGCCTGTTTTGCATTGACTCATAATCATACTGACGAAGTTGATAGAATCCGACTCATATTGACAGACAGAATGTTATCATACAATGTGTTATATGTGTTATATGTGGCGTATGTTGTTATATACACGTTATTTACTATCAAACGCTTCATACATGAAGTCTTACCTGAGTAATATTTACGAGCGTGTAATAAACGAGTTCGCCTGCGCGAGTTTGTTATTGGCGTGTACGAGTGATTTAACGTATCATACGTTCAAAGCTATTTCATAATACAAAACATATACGATCGCTGATTTTTGGTAATTACTTGTAACTGCCGTTATATATATAGAGGATATTTCAGGAGTGTTTATCTGTTATCAATTGTAATAAACTAGTGTACTAAGATGACGAACCTTGGAGAGCGTCATATTCAGCTAAGTTAACGAGTTTATTAAAATTGATAATGCTGAACAAACGAATGAGAAATGCCATTTATCACATAAAACGCTGTAGTACACCTTACATACAATTTGCCGGTTTTTGATGCAAAAGTGACTAACGTTATAATGTCAAACCGCTGACGTGACGTCATTTGGTGATATTCACAAGCATACATAAAGAAATGATAAAGACAATAATATAATTGAAACATAATGTCTAGGTATGGTTTAATATTTACTAGGAATGTATGACTTTCTAATGTCGTCATAAAAGTCATAACAAAGCAAGAAATGGTAATCATTTTCAATGTTTCATGTTACATAATTTACAAATCCAATTTGTACTAGGAATATTTTGATAACAACCTCTTTCAATCTCAAGTTCATGTGCTCCAACTCTAAAATTTACATAAATATATCGAAATTTCCGTATGTCAATATTGCCATAGAAACAAGCACATTTCATTCTGAGGTTCCATTGGTCTTGGATGAGCATTATCTGGATACGCACTTCTGTCCTTTATACATGAAGGTTAACACACATACAACAAATCTGCAGCAGACGACATTCAAAACATTTAGGCAAAATACAGAAAAGCTCAACAACTGAAAGTACACTTATTGCAAAGAGTGAAGACTTTGTGGCAAAGGAGAAATTGTACATAATGCTGAGCAATTTATCCTTTTTTCAGGAATCCTTTCAAAATTATTTCTGCTACAGATACATTATAATGCATCTGCATCTGTGAATAACCAATGTGTTTATGATATTGATGGTTCAAATTTGCATACTTGTGGAAAGTATAAATGGAAAGATGAGTTAAAAGACGATTTCTACGAACAATTTTGTATTAATTTCCGTACTTTTAATGAAAAGGTCAGCTCCTGTAATGCACGATCTTTTAGTTCATATATCCCAGACTTTATTAGTGTTTTTAAATTTACCGGTGATAATATGAAATCAAAGTCAAATGTTAAACATTACTGTTCAACCCAACCTTCGTGCTGGGATCGTGATTGTAATACTGCTAAAGTTGAAAATTCAAGAGCTTTACGACATTTTAGAATCACTTATACTAGAGAAGATCTTGTAACGTACAAAACACAAATAAATCGTTTTAAATCTATTTGTCTTATCAAAAAATCTTCATTAGCTAAGAATAAACGTAGTGAGTTAGTAAGTTCGCGAAAGAATGCTAAGACATTTTGGAAAACAAAAAATCAATTAAGTTTAATTCAGATTTATGGTATCAATTTTATATATACTGTTGTTTTTATGATTTGACCTGATCGCAGTTCATCAATAACGTAGATATTTAAAATATAGATTGGGGGAAATGGTGTTTAATATTCGAAATGGTTTAACTTTTTCTGATTCTTTTTTTACTTAATTCTAAATGAAGGCCTTGATTACTGATTGAGGAGTCGTTGTAATAACAGCATACCAGGTGAACACAGTGTTGTAAAATCGGCTGATATAGATGCGTCAAAAGGCATATGTATGTAAAAAGGTTTACTATTGAAAAAAAGATATTATTGTAAAATCGGCTGATATAGATGCGTCAAAATGCGTCTGTATGTTGGAAAGGGTCAAATCAAGAATTAGATAACGATGACAAATCATCAAATACGTCAAATTATAATAAAACATGTTTATGACTTTTTTATAATTATGAATTCATGTTGTTATCACAAAAACTAACTAATTAATTAAATTTGTGACAACATTTTGGTTGCTTTTTTCATTCATGTAATGGATATATCTCGGTACATTCAAACGGTGACAGCATCAATAACGGAGCAGCGTAAAAAACACCCAGAAGTTATAGGTCACCTGTAAAGTTTTGTTTTTTATTAGAGCTTGATTTGATTTAAATAACCTTTTGAGTGAATGATTGGGGTTTAAAGAGGGCAATTCGACTTGATGGGTTTCCGTTTGAGGATCAAGTACAGTTGAGTGACTTTATCCATTTTCCTCATACGACAATTCTGCCGCAGACGACTTTGAACATATTTTGTTAAAAAATAGAAAATCTCTATAATTGAATGGATAATCTATGACTAAAAGTGGAAAACATTGTGGCAAAAGAAGAAATTGCTCGTTTTGAGCAATTTCTTCTTTTGTCACTATGTTTTTAAAAAGCTGTCTGCTGCAGAGGCGTCAGAAAGCGTCTATATGAGGGAAAAGGAGAATTGGGATAAAATACAAGTGGGGCTATACACTTCTACAACATTGTCAGGAGATATTTTTTGCTTTATTTTGGTTTTACGTCGTTTTTCAACACATTATTTCGGTTACATCACGACGACAAATTACTGATTAGTTCATGATCCCTCCTCAGTAAATACACCAACCAGTACTAGGCTAGGATATTTGCCTTTTTCCTGATAGTGTTCCATCACGACCACCTTAAAGTAGGGGCGTCTTATAACCGAGTATTTACGGACTGGCTATCGAACCCGGGACGCCGGGTCCAAATTCTTCACCCTGACCACTCGGCCACGGCGGCTTCCTTCAGGAGAAGATACTCCCGGAGCTTTGTAACATGCAGTCGTAATGCTAACCCGGCAACCCTGAGCGCCAAGGAGGGCATCCGTTACTACCATTTTTAAAGTCTTTGGTATGACCCCGCAGGGGATCGGACCCGCGCCCTCCCGCATCCGAGGGGTCGATAATTGGCCAATTATATAGTGTAGTGAATCTGAATCTGATAATAAATTTTAAAAGAAAACTGTTTATTCAGGAAATACGATTATGATTAAGGATCAAATAGTGTTAAAACGTAGCAAACATAATTTAAGATATAACATTTTGACGTGAAGTGGTGTTACGTAATCAGCGTGCGATTGGATACAGTACGGCTAAATGTTTTTGTTTGTTTTAGTTGCGCTTTGAATAGGGCCCTACTTCTATAATTGTGTCAGAAGATACGCCTGGCGCTTCATTGCATGTAGACAGACAGTGGAGGCATTGGCGAGATTAGGAAGAAAAATTGCCTGACGCGATTTATATGCAAATGTTAACGACACCACAGTCACTCAGATTGTGATTACAAGGCACACAAAATCTCACCGTCCCTGTGGTGTAGTGCTTAGAGCGTCCGAGCTGGAAGTGGAAGATCAGGATTCGATCCCCGGTCTGGTCATGCCAAAGAGTTTAAAAATGGTAGTAATGCATCACCCCTGATACCCCCCCCCCCCCCCCCCCCTAGCCCTCCTTCTAGTTTAGGCTTGCGGGGATAACATTACTTCTGATTCACTGCAAGTCGTATTATCTTCAAGTCGTATTATCTTCAAGTCGTATTATCTTCTTCAAGTCGTATTATCTTCAAGTCGTATTATCTTCAAGTCGTATTATCTTCAAGTCGTATTATCTTCAAGTCGTATTATCTTCAAGTCGTAATCACCCAGAAAAGTGTGGATCTTTGATTGCCGTATTGTACAATAAGTAAAATGATTCAAATCAGGGTGACCAAAATACACAATCTGTCGGTGCAGGCGTGAGAATGACAAACAACGTAATTATTACTACATGGTATAAACTCCCACGAAAGAGATAAACGTTTGAGAAAAAAAAAATGTTTCGTTCAGACAAAATGGCGACGCTGTTTCCAGTGATTTGTTATAAAACATAATTATTCGATAAATATGTCAAGTTTGATATTGTTATTATCTAAATAGGTTATTAGACACATATTCTTTTTTGTTTGTATGTTGTTATTTTTTACGCCATTCAACACTTTTTTCAGTTATATCACGGCTTTTCTTTGGTAAGTTAACGGTACAACTGGTCCATTTATCCTGACACCAGCTTAAATGCTAATCTCAAAATCCCGAGGCCAATATTACGAAGTGTAGAGTCCGTCTGCACAATAGACACACGTACTATAGAAGTTGTATACAGCACAACTTCCGCTCTTATAGCCCAGCTGTCAAACAAAAAACACTTATATTGTACATTTATTCTTTAGACGCATTGTGAAAATGTTTCAGTTAACATTTTCATTTTTTTCCTACCTGAAGTGATCTCATTCATAATTATACGTACTTATATATATACTTTTTATATCTGCCTTATTTTTCTTTGGGAGATAAAGTTTCTGAAATGGATGTTTTCGAATAGTACTGCCCATATCTGCCTTTTTAATATTGTCGTAATTATTTTTCTTTTGAAAGTGACTTATAGGCTCATGGTGTCGAGTGTTAATTATTACTTTCTGTACCATTGTTTTGTTGATGTACATACACATGTCACTATAATAACATATTTACTTACTTACTTACTGTATACATAATTGAAAATAATTGATTGATTTCAGTTTAATGCCGTTTTTAACAATTATATCACGGCGCCTATTTCACCGTACTATGTGTTTCACGGGCTTTATCACACAGTTACTCCACTCATTACCAGAATAGCGGGTTCGAACTCACAGCCATGCATGCTAAGATTTCTGTGGACATAAGATGTCCGATCACACTGTACACTGATGGGAAAGTTGGTCTAGAAAGTTAGTTACATTTTAATCGGAATTTGTCAATAAAATGACTGTATTTGTGATAGTAGATAAAAAATGGCATGAATTTAAAAAATAATAATAACATTGTCTATTTCTGTCACTTCCAGAATGTGACCCGAGTGTCGTGTTATATTGAGTCCCTTTTGAACTAACATGCAATCTACATATCCTATATCAGTTGTTAACCCTGTCTCATACACAGACGCGTTCTGACGCTCCCTCAGCAGACGACGTTTGAAAACATTATTGCAAAAGGAGAATTTACTCATGATGATATACTTTCATTTATAGATATTCACTTTTATTTTTAACCAGGTACTTTCGAAGTCGTCTGCTGAGTTTTTGTTTTGGAAAGGGTTAACTTATCATGTTCATTGTGTAACTCGTGTAGTTTGTATTTAGTAAATGTACATAAAGCATACTTAAATACGTTTAATCCCCTTCCCTCAAACATGAAATATGCAGAGACAACCTTGACAACATTAAGCCAAACATAATATGGAATGTCTTTATTAATGATAGAACAAGTATCGACATAAGATGAAAACACTATCTGACAAAGAAGACATTCTTCCTTTTGCCAAAATGTTTTCAAATGTTGTCTGTCGCAGAGGGGCCAGAAATCGCATGTATGGGACTAAGGGTTAAACATTTGACCGAAAAGGCACTCTCTGACCGGGACACTAAATTACGTGTTTTACAATGCGATAATTGGTATGAATTCGGCTGAACGTCTCCATGGTGTAGTGCTCAGAGCGTCCGCCTCAGGGTCGGGAGATCGAGGTTCGATTAATACCAAAGACTTTTGAATTGGTAGAAATGGTTCTCTTCCTTGGCGATCAGAATTGCAGGGATAGAACTACGACTGGATAAATAAAACCGGAAGTACTGGTCATTTACCCATAAAACCGGAAGTACTGGTCATTTACCCATGAAACCGGAAGTACTGGTCATTTACCCATAAAACCGGAAGTACTGGTCATTTACCCATGAAACGCCGTGATATCACCAACAGAACGGCCAGTTCTACCTATGTGTTTCACGGCTTTCCAACACCAGTACGCCACACGACATACTTTCCAAGCAACTGGCAGCTTTTCCACGAAGCCCATTGGTCAAAGACGAATGAAGGTTGTCAGAGTGACTTTTGTCAAACGTCGGAAAGAAAGTTGGCCGAGCTAGGGCTCGAACTCACAACCCCTAGATTGACAACCCAAGTCGCTTCCGACTGCGCTACAATGGCTCGGCTTTTTTAACGGGTATAGTACGGATAACCAACGTGTGTTTCAGGGATCGATCGATATTCAAGGTCGTTTTACGCGCGACGTGGTTCAAGATTTGTTAGAACACTCAGTTAATTCTAGGTGTATGGTGCTTTAAACCACTTTTAACAGTATTTTAATCATATCACGGCGTTTCCATGGTAAATTACCAATACTGGTTAGTTTATCCATCTTCGGTACCCATACCCAGGCTGTTCGTAACATATATGATACTCTGGGCAACTTGGCTAGCGAAACTTCGAAAAGCATGCACCACGATTTCCTCCGTAACTACACTGTTACTTTGGTGTCGCATTAGGTTTGTGCCTGCGGCCAATCAAACGGCTGCATTTCACCTCATACATAATTCATGAGTACGAGATTGTTACAGCCAATTTCCCCAGGGTATCATATATTATATGAATAGCCTGGGTACCGAGGATGAAGTTTATCATGACACCAGCACATCAGTCGGAATGATAACCCCGCGACCAAGGCGGTAAGCACCACTGCCGTCTTTAAAGTATTGCGTAATCGAGGCCTGGTCTGAAGCGGACTGTTTTACCACTACACCACCGAGCCGGTTACCGGTGTTTGATATCGATCGTTTAATTTCTCTGACGTTTTCTTGTAATATGATTGGTAATCTTGACCAAATTCAAACTGATCATTTAAAGGTCTTGAACTCTAGAATACAAATAGTATAGTCAAAGTTTTATAACTGTTCAAAAGTTGTCTAGAAATATTAGAAATATAATTTTAGTATAACAATTAGAGTTATAACTTCACATTGCAGTACATTACACATCTAAATATTGATCGTTTATGCCTCAATTTTACTTGGTAGACATATCCAGTAAGTCAATTGTTTTTTCAATTGACTGTTTTTCAACTTTTACTGCAAAATGGTTTTGAACTATTTATTACTTACTTTTTGTATCATTATAAGCAATATTTGCAGAAGTTTCAACAATTCAATTTTGTTTGTCTCCATCTAGAGTTGAACACCGTTAAGTTTCTAGGGTGCATTTCCCAGCACTTCACCTTACCGCATTGTCGTTGGAAGACTTTTAACCACACATGAATGTAATTCTTTATAAAAGAATATAATTTAAGGTAGATTCCCGGCGATGGTTGACTTTGTAATGGCATGGCGGGACTTGGGTAAATTGGCTTCATTATTGAATTAAACCCAAAGTTACATGACAAGGCCACTAGTAATTGAAACTAACGCGGACATGTGTGATGATAATTACATGCGTTAACACGAAATAATAATTACACGTGTTTATGTAACGTAGACATAGACAATTTGTAAAGCTGTCAGAACTATCAATTATAAAACAATAGAGGTCTGTTTCTGACCTTGGCATCTCAAAGGTCACTGCTACACTGATATACAGAATGAAATCAGACTGTTGCCACTCGACATCTCGTTCAGTGGGAGAGACTTTAAAGCATCTCAGAATGTTTCACTAAACGGACCGTGATTTGTATCTACTCTCTTATAGTACTGACTGTCCAGCTTGTAAACCACTGGACTAACAGGCAACTGTCTGCGATGCAAGAGTAGCAAATTCAAACGTCTTTATACATGACCCTGACAGCCGGCCCAAACATTATTTATTATATCATTATTTTAAACAAACAGGTAATTGACACAACACGGCACATTTAAAATGTGACATGCGTCTCTCTAGCGAATTGTACAATAGAGATGAGCCATCCCAAGAGAAAACCAACATTGTGGACTCTGCGTGAAGTATCGACTCGGATCAGCTAAAGCATGCCGCGCAGGCTAACTCTCCTGTAGATTTTCTGTTTTAGGAATCATTACTCTATACCTCCATCCCCCTGAGACGGAATGTGTCGGCCTGAATCAGCCTGCGCGGACTGTGCAGGCTGATCTGGGTCGATACATTACGCAGAGGCCATAATGTTGGTTTTCTCGTGGAACGGCTCAGATAAGCTGTTTGTGGTATAAATGCATCTGCGTACAGTGAACACTCAGACGAGTCTTCACCGCCCGCGTGTGTCTAATAGACACTAACTTTTATTTCTTTCCGGCGTAATTTGCCTTTAGTAAATTACAAACAATTATGTACAACTAATAAAGCGTTTATCATTTTACGTTATATATATGCCTTAACAAACTGGACGTGTTGGCTCACTGGTTTTATGCAAATACAACTTTAAATGATGTATAGTTGGGGTATCATTTATATCCCCTAGATGAGGCTCATATATGCTAGTACGTGTCTATTTATTAATGACAGAATCAATTTGTTAAATTAATTAAACAGTTGATTTTAGTTTTAACTTATATAGTTTACATCGATTGTGAATCAAGCTTTCAGCTTAAATTAATCACGCTTGATCTTTGCTTCCTGGATACATAACCAGTTATTGCACCGCTTGCTTGGAAAAACCACAAAGGCAGAACCGAACCGAACCTAACTAACCCAGGACCTTTAGTACGAGAGGCCGTCTCTCTACCACTGCACCGTTGTCTTCCACTTGATGTTGGCAATAGTAGGATTTATACAATAACATTTCGTTATATAAACTTATCTTAAATTGCTGCTCAACCACAAATATGTGTGTTGAATGATGTTTTATGACGTTTTCAAGAGTTGTTTCGGTTATTCTCCTCGTATCCTTGGTAATTTACCAGTACTACCGGTATTACACCGGTGCATATGTTGTTATGATATCCCCATAACTCATGAGCGCCAAGGGGCGAAGCCAATACTCTCATTTCTAATGTATAATTTCGTATGAGCCGATAGGGGATCGAGCAATGATTCCCCCCCCCCCTCAACCACCCCACCCCTCTGGAAAAGGCGGGCGTTGTAACGACTACACCACAGAGGTTACACTGATACCCTGTATTAACTGGCAACGCAGGGGCGGAAACAACCTCGTTTTAAGTGAAACTGCCTTGGACTTTATCCAGAATATGATTTGAATTCGCGCACTTAATGAATTCTCTACCTATAAATGTACTGCAGTGTTTAAAACGTTAGATTTCTGTTGCCCGGATAATATCACAACATGGCTTTATTACTTAAGTTTCTGTGAATTATTGGATTTTGCAATATCCAGATTTCAGCTGTATATTTAAAAGTGTTGTTTTTTCGCAGATCACCACTCAAACCTCGATATTGCGCTGTACCAAACACTTATGTCCAATCTCATTTAAATAGTGTAAATAAAGCGATAACTCGAACAAGTCGATAACTCAAAGGTTATATTTGAGTCATTTATCACTTCGAGTTATCGGGCGTAACACTACACAACTATGTGAGCCGTTCCACGAGAAAATCAACATTGTGGACTCTTCGTAAAGGATTGATCCGGATCAGCCTAATCATACCCGGTTACTGTATCAGGAATTATTACTCTATACATCTATCCCACTAAGACGAAATGTGTCGGCCCGGATTAGCCTGCGCGGATTGCGCAGGCTGATCTGTGTCGATACATAACGCAGAGTCCATAATGGTTTTTTTTTTCGTGGAGCGACTAATGTGTACTAAAAGTAACCTACCGACAATTGGTCGTCTCGTGGTGTAGCCTGTATCCTCAACAGTTTGTGTCCGATAAAACCTGTACTGTTTGTAGGTGACAGGTTCGAGTCTGTTGCGGAGCCATTGCCCGTGGAGCCAGCAGCAACAGGGGATATCGCCATATTCACAGGAATTGAGTCACATAGATGTATTGTCGATATCAAAGTTAACACAACAATTTGTAACATTTTTAACGTAAATAACATTTTTGTGCCGTATTCTATTTAATGATATAAATCAGTATTGTTGATTTATTAACTCGTTTATAAATGAAGAAGCTCAATATTATAATTATTACACTCGTTTATAAATGAAGTCTAAATTATATTTCTTTCCCTAATAGATTCCACTTTTACAATAAAAAGTTTCTAAAACTTGTTAACGTAATAATTTAACTTCTTTTAAGTGATAACAAATCCGAATAATTTAGCTATATATAAAAAACGTATCGATCCTTCGATGAATAAAACGTCAATAAAATCCGAGAAACAATTGTTTTTCATCTGACCACATTGACATCGTCATCAGATTAATCAAACCCAGGACGCTCAAAAACTCCAATTACAGGTCTGGACAGTTCGGCGACGACTGACAACCGATGACCGTGCAAAATATTACCCAATTGTCCGTCAGATACATTCAAGCCGAAATACGCGCAAAGTCTCACATGTGACGAGAGTTGTGTCTCCCTATAGGGACATCGACAAGTAGCCAGTGGTATTTATAGATCGTATAAATGACAGGTTTAATGATCAGGAAATTACAGACAGGTAGAAAAAACGAACGACAAGGACGAAGGAAAAAAAACCGACTGATGAAAAGGTAACAATGACACCAAGTGACATCTGTACTGATTACCGGCATTGTGTAAAGGCGCGGAACCAGTACTTATCAACTCACTTTAACATTCATTGTGAAACACGTTCTATAACATATTAACCTTTTCAAACATACAAAGAGACTGTCTACAGGGCCGGAACCAGAAGTTAGTTACTCAACATACAAACAATCTGTCTACAGGGCCGGATTCTTAAAGCGAAAGAACAACCTTTGTGGCAAAAGTCGTCTTAGGTAGAAACGCAACATATGGATCACCTTTATAAAAAACTTGTTTAAATCTAATACTTTATTGAATTAATGGAACAAGTTCACATAACTTGAATAAATCACATTTGATGTCTGCTTTCTTTGGAATGAACTCATTCAAGATGTAGCTCACAACCGGGATTCAAGCTAGAACCTAAGGAACTGAAGGAAGACACGCGACATATGGGTCGCCTTTATCATCAGCTTGTTTAACTGACCCGTTCCCGCATATTGACACCTTCTGACGCCTCTGCAGCCGACGAATTTTGAAATAACTCTGACAAAAGGTTAAATTGCTCATAATGAGGATTTTCTCCATTTGCCACAATGATTACAACTCTTTTCAATAATCATACTAGCATTTATAGATATTTTCTATATTTTGGTGTGGGGGAAAAGGTTAAATTAATTTATTGGATCTATTAATGAAACAAGTTCACACAACTTGAATCAATCAATCACCTTCGATGTCTGCCTCGTGAGGATACGGAATCAATAACCGAAAGATCTCGAGAACGTTGACGCCGCGCCGCTCTCACGAGATTACAACCTGAAACCTTCAAACTACTGACACGGCGTGAACCTATGTCTTCCACGGGGATTGGTTTACTGGCGCAAGTCTTTGATCTTCACTTTCACATATGAGCCGTTCCACGAGAAAACCAGCATTATGGACTCTGCGTAATGTATAGACCCAGACCAACCTGCGCAATACACGCAGGCTAATCAGGTCCTGCACATTCCGTCTCAGGGGGATAGAGGTATAGAGTAATGATTATTGAAACAGAGAACCCATATGAGGCGAAACATGTCTGACCGGATGAGCCTGAGCAGCATGCTTAGGCTCATCCGCGTCAAAATGCAGCTGCGGCGATAGACATCTGCGTAATGTATCGACCAGATAAGCCTGCGCTGTCCGCGCAGACTGATCCGGCCGGCACATTCCGTCTTAGGGGGTTAGATGTATAGAGTAGTTATTCCTGAAACAGAAAATCCACAGGAGGCGAAAAGTGTCTATCCGGGTAGGTCTGCGCAGCATGCTTAGGCGGATCCGCGTCGATACTTTACGCAAAGTCCACACTGCTGATTTTCCCGTGACACGGCTCATATGAGCCGCGTCTAGCGATTTAGCGGCTTGATCTATCTGCTTACAGTCGATGACCGAGGCGTCATCGCCCGCAGATATATATGCAGTCCAACCTGTGTTTAAAGACAACCCATGGGACTAGAACAATCTGGTCTTGGTTCACAGATGGTCATTTACTACAGGTTAATTTATACAGAACATGAGTGATTGGAAAATTAAAAGTGTGGTTGCTACAGACAGGGAATTGCTAAACGAAAATGGTCTTTAAGTTAAAGAGACGTCACATATTAGCGAATGGGGCTAATGTATGCCTTACGCATTGGCCTTTTTTATCGTCCTTTTGTGCAAAGCGCAAATGTGCCCAATTGCTCGGCCATAATTTGTTTCTTAGCCAACTGATGACGTATTAGACGTATGAGGATCGATTGTTTAGCGTATAATAAGGGTCTGTAAAGATGAATATATGCGCATGCGTAGCATACACACAACGAATAGTGTACGTACGCAAGAATGGCCAACGAATGGCCAACTAATGACCAACTAATGAATGACCATTGAATGCCAAACGAATGACCATTGAATGCCCAACGACTGCCAAACCAATGACCAGCGAATAACCATCGAACTCCCAACGAACGCCAAACGTATGACCAACGAATGACCATCGAATGCCCAACAAATGCCAAACCAATGGCCAGCGAATGACCATCGAGTTGCCAACAAATGCCAAACGAATAACTATCGAATGCCGAACGAACGCCAAAGGAATGCCCAACGAAAGCCAAACCAATGGCCAGCGAATGAACATGGAAATGACCAATGCATGCCAAACGAATGGCCAACGAATGACAATCGAATGCCCAACGAAGGTCCAACGTAAGCCTAGCGTGCTGCGTTCGGTCATATAATGACCGACATCAATTCCGGTCGTCGATTTGTATGATTGGCCTGTGAGTCTCGTGCATTGCACGCATCAAAGTATCAGCGCGAATGCATTGATTTGTCTTATTTCCCGGTGTGACTGACGAACGAAACCTATACTATAGGCGGACGGTCTTATCACAGCACATAACATGAGCCGTGTTCAGCTATTTAGGGTGTTGATACATCTTTCAGGCATCCGTACAGCGTCACTAGCGCGTTCACTGTCCATCAGCATTTAGTAATGTATAGGAGTTGTTGTGGTAATGTGTCTGCGGGAGGTCGCAACCGGGTTATACACAATACTTTAAAAGTGGTAGTAATGGCTCCCCCCTTGGCGCTCAGGGTTGTGGGGTTAGCATTACGACTGACTGGCTCGTGTCAGGATAAATGGAATATTGGTACTGGTAACTTACCCAGGAAACACCGTGGTATAACTCCACACAATTGTTGAAACCAGCGTAATACACCAATGAATTATTTTTAGAAGTAACTTTCGACGAAAGACTAGAACTGTAGCCTCACTTTTTGTTCGCTAATTAATCTTTGTATGACCCCGAAACGGAGAGTCGTTAAAACCCCAAATCGCCAGACCTGGTTCATATTACAACACTAACATTATGGACTCTGAATAATGTATCGACCCAGATCAGCCTGTGCAGTCCATGCTGGCTAATCCGGGCCTACACATTCCGTCTCAGGGGTATAGAGGTATAGAGTAATGATTCCTGAATCAGAAAATCCACAGGATGTGAAAAGTGTTTGTCCTGTTTAGCGGCATGCGTAGGCTGATCCGGGTCGATACTTTACGCAGGGACCACAATGTTGGTTTTCTCGTGGGACGGCTAAATTATGGATATAAGCTATTACATTTGCGTACAGCAAAGACCCGGGCGAGAGCATGTGTACCCAAACAGTCTCAGCAGAGCATTCACTGTCCAGTTACGTGTCATTCAGTCTTAGATGTATACTTTGACAAAAGAACTGTAAGTGTAGCCTCATTTGTTCTTCGAAAATTCGCCTTTATAAGACCCCGTTTCGGAGAATCAGAGACATATAATGTGTCTCTGGGAGAATCGATGTCGAGACAAAACTCATTTTACAGGACTATGTGGATCTGCGTACAGCGAAGACCCGGGCGAGCCCATGTACCCGCACAGTCTCACCAGAGCATTCATGCCATTCAGTCTTAGATGTATATTTTGACAAAGAACTGTATGAGTAGCCCCAATTTTACTCGAAAATTCGCCTTCATTTGACATCGATACGGAAAATCGATCTCTAGACACAACTCATAGTATAACAGTACACGGATACACGCTTCTCTCTGACCAATACAACTAGTCGTGACCGAGTTACGCCCCCTATTTGAATGTGACTAATACTGTGACAGATCGATAACAATACTCACGTACGTATCGATTAGCTTCCAATAGACGTTCAGTTATTGATTTGTTTATTATCCCAGGTGTCAGCCTGACGTTATAGTTCCGCCATGTAGAGGACATCCACATTTCGAGGGCTTGGCGTGAAACGGTTGTAACTAAAAACCTATTTGAAATTCCTGGTTAAGGGGCAATTTTGACCCCTTTGTAAACAATGAAAATTTAGGTGCGATTGCTCAGAACGAGCAATGGCACTTTAATTTCCATTGTTTATCAAGACAAAATATTTAACGCTTATAAAGACTTTATGGCGAGGTGATTAACCTTGGTAAAAAAGATATCAATTTTAGTTACAACCGTTTCACGCCAAACCCTCAATTTCGTTCTGATACGACGATAAGTTTGAAACTGTTTTACAACAAATATACAGCAGACAACATTGGAAAACTATTGTCAAAACATATGATATATCTTGTTAAATGAAATATTGCAAAGAAAGAGTTAAGAACTTTGTTGTAAAAATGGAATTGCTGCGCCACACTGCGTCTGTAAGTGGGAACGGGTTAACGTTAGCGTCATTTTATTGATCTGTTTATTGTTCAACGTGTCGATATGACGTCAAATTAACGCATTTGACACATTTCTGATTAAACGGCGATATGTTTGTTTATATTTACTCACACATCATTTATTGATACTATTTACGAGTTATCGGTATTATTACTACTATAACGTGTGTTGCTAAGCACATGTAGTGTTTGTTTGAGGTCCGGTGGTTTTCAACAGTATAGTATTCCAGTCAGATGACGGCAACACACATCCATTATCGCTGTACGGTTAACCAGTACGTACTTTGCTAGGAAATCAACCTTGCCCGAAGGACATTCCACATAGACAGCCGCGAGGAGGGATCGAACATAGGACATCCGGTCTTAAACCCCTCATGCCAATAACTCAGCGACGACCACATGACCACTCAGCCACGACCACTCGGCTACAACCACATGGTCACGCAAACTCGACCACTCAGCTACGTCCACGTAAACACTTAGTACGACCACTCTGCTACGATCACATGACCACTCATATTTGTGCACATGACCACTCAAATACAATCAAATGACCACTCATACTCAATTACATGACCACCAAGCTACGATCACTCGGCTACGACCATATGACCACGCAAACACGACCACTCGGCTACGACTACATACACACTCAGTCACGACCACTCAGATACGATCACATGGTCACTGATATTCGATCACATGACCACTAAGCAACTCGGATACGACTACATGCATTTAACCGAGCAAGGCGAAATGTAGTCCTTCTTCATCGCAGGTTGAGATATTAATTTTAGTTTTAGTCAAAGTTTAAAATTTAAATGAAGGCGGAGAATCAAAGTTCTGGTGAAGAGTCTCAGTTCATAGCGGTTATGACCTAACCAGGGAACAAAAGAGCTTTTCAAAAGAAACATTTCTTTTATTTATTGGTTCTCTCTTCTAGAGACCCTTAAAGTCGGTCTTCGTTTTGGTTCTCTCTTCTAGAGACCCTTAAAGTCGGTCTTCGTTTTGGTTCTCTCTTCTAGAGACCCTTAAAGTCGGTCTTCGTTTTGGTTCTCTCTTCTAGAGACCCTTAAAGTCGGTCTTCGTTTCTGTCAGTTTGTTTGTTTGTGGCAAGCGTAGCGCCAAAACTATTCAACGGATTTCGACCAAACTTGGTAGGGATGAAGGGTCTAGGCTCTAGTTGTTCCTTTTGTAGTATGGTCGCCATAGAAACCACCGTTTCTATGGAAATGGGCGAAAACTATCTCCTCCCACAGTTGTTCGAATTTAGAAACCACTCGGTGTGCGTTGTGTAGCCCATCAGTTGCTACATCGAATGATCGTCCCGATTTTTGATCCGTTTCTTCGTTTTCTTAATATTTGAGTTGCCGTAAGGGGTACCGTTTCCGCGGAAAACACAGACACGTCAAAACTAAATATATCGACACAAAAAGAAATGGTTTCCTATTACCTGATCGCTGATTGGCTAAAAATCCGGACACGACCAAATATCGACCAACCAGAGAGCACTTCACATAGCCATTACAACTTCAGTTTCCCGTACTTTTACACGAGGAGAAGAAATATTCAAGTGAATTTGACGCTGTTCTCGCGACAACTCGATAGCTTGTTTCATTATTCGTGCGGTGTCGTGAGAGTAGAGACAAGAGAGAACCATCGTCGCAGTATGCTTGTTAATTTGATCCTCAAACGTTGAATTGTTGGTGCTCACAACAAACGGGTCAGCGAATTGATTCTTTTGAGTACCCACAACAAAGGGTTTAGATGGATAAAAAGAAAAATATGAGCCGTTCTACGAGAAAACCAACATTATGGACGTAAAGTATCGACCCGAATCAGCCTAAGCAGAACTGCGCAGGCTGATCTTGGTTTGAAACATTACGTAGAGTCCATAATGTTGGTTTTCTCGTGGACCGGCTCATGTTTCCTTATCGAGACCTTTTTGTATTGCTATATATCATCAATAAATGACTAATGACACAGGTTGATGACTGTGCTATGGGTTCTCAAAACAATCGGGTCAGCGAGACAATTCTTCTGAGTACCCACACCATAGGGTTTAGTTGGATAATAAGACATATATGTCCTTATCGAGACGCTTTCTTGCTGTTTTTCATCAAGTAATGACTAATGATTCAGGGCACGGTGTCTCAAATCTGATTTCATCCTCATTAACTTCGTTATGGGTGCTCAAAACAAACGATTCAGAAAGGATTCTTTTGAGCACCCATAACACAACATAGGGCTTTGTCGAGTGAAATGAAACATAAATGTTGGATAACAGATTTATTAACCCCTTCTTTACAGCCCTCTTACGTAAATCCCCAATAAGTGACTAATGACACAGGTCACGACGCCACGTGTCAGGCGACAATTGATAAATCTTGTACCAGTAATTGATAGGTGTCAAATAAAACATATATTTACTGTTTTAAAAGCACTAATTATTTAGTAACGTTTTAAAAAAAATGAAAATATTGTTAAACTGATTTAATTAACCCTTTCTCAGTTTTGACACGTTTTGAAACATCTGCTGCTGACGACTTTTGAAAACCAATCTGACTAAAGGAGAAATTGCTCCGATAATGAGCAATTTCTCCTTTCGCCACAATGTTTTCAAGTATATTTAAGAAATATCCTTTCATTTTTAAATATTTAATACAGTTGTTAATAGATGGTTTCAAAGGAATCTCCAACAAATGTGTTGTATAGGGGAAAAGGTTAAACATACTAATTATTCAGATATGTTTTGTAATTAAATTAGATAACGATGTTTCTCCGATAACATATCTAAAAACTTTTTCATGCCTCCTTCATTCGGGCGATTGTTATTGCCTTTCTTTAGTATATGATGGATCGTTTTGTTTTGTATTTATTATTGTCGAGCTACGATTGTAATGTCGGTTACAACACGAGGGCTATCATTCCAGGGCTCGTGAGTGTAATCCCCGGCTCGGTCGTTCCTTAAGTTCTATGTTTGACAAAATCCATTGTAACTAGCGTCATTCGTCTTCCACCAAAGGGCTAAATACTCAATTTGATAATACAGCTCACTGCATAGCAAGGGAGTAAAGGTGCGATGAATTCCGGACAGAAACGTTGTGTGGATTGGTCGCTGTGATGTAACTGAAATATCGCTGATAACGGCGCTAAACTCACACATACATCAGAATGATGCACAGTGACCTATCGCTGTCACGTGACTGCTTTGACAGACAACAATATATTCCACAAGAAAACCTACATTACGGTCTCTGCGTAATGTATCGACCCAGATCAGCCTGCGCTGTCCGCGCAGGCTAACCCGGGCCGACACATTCCGTCTCAGGGGGGATAGAGGTATAGAGGAATGATTCCTGAAACAGAAAATCCACAGGAGGTGAAAAGTGTCTGTCCGGATCAACCTGCGCGGCATGCTTAGTCTGATCCGGGTCAATACGTTACGCAGAGTCCACATTGTTGGTTTTCTCGTGGAACGGCTCATATTAATATAGCTGATGATGCGAAAGAGTCCAGCCGGAGATACATGTAAACTGAACTATTGTCGAAAACGGCATTAAACACCAAACAATCATGAATCTACAGTGACTTTCCAAGTGAATCTGATCATATTCTAAGTTTAACAAGAGGATTTACTGACCGGAAATATGCTATATAGACCATAATGCATGTTATTACATAAATAGGAGAGCCAACAAGGTCCCGAACCTGCCAACTTGTATATAAGACCGTGAAAAAAAAGTTGCTTGGAGAATTACATTTAAAAAATATCTGAAAATGTTGATAAAAATTGGTGGAAGTTGATCACATAAGGGGAAATGGTGTTTTACTTATTTATTTTTATTAGAATTTTAACGCCGTTTTCAACATTATTTCAGTTGTATCACGGCGACAGTTCACTTATTAATGATTCCCGGGTAAATAAACCAGTACTCGGCTAGACAATGTGCTTTGCCAAAGGGCACTCACCATGACCACTGCGCCGCGACTGGGGATTTAACCCGATACGCTACGCCCCGTTCCAAATCCCCGCTACTAACCACTTGGCCACGGAAGTGGCGGGACGTATGTAACATCCACTAAGAGATAATTCTGATGAACAATGGAAGAAATCCGGAAGTGAAAATATCAGCACATTATATTTATGAATACGAACAACAGTGTTAATTTTCATAAGAATGATCCATGAGTCTTTTTCTGTTTTCAAATTATTTAATGCAGTTATACATGTGTAAGCAGAAGATACCTCGCGTTATCGACGTCTTCAAATTATCGCTCGAGCTTTGGTACGTGAGAAACACCTACAACGGCAACAGCTCAGCAGCAGTTCGGGAGGCTGGTATTTTTAATTAGGTTTCCTGGTTCGCTGTTTGCAGAAGACAGATCCATTCCAGGAGATGGTTTTCTAGACAGAAAGATGAAGCGTAGAAAAATATTAAAAAGCATGTGAGTTAATAAGGGTCGGACTGTGATTCATTTGGTATAAAAAATTGTTTTGTTTTTATTAAAGGTTTGTAAATTTTATCCACTTCCTGTTGTGAAGTTCTGATCGGTCTTTTTGACGTATGTTTGTTTGTTAGGATTGTGTTTGATGCCACTTTCAACATTATTTAAGGTATTAAGCAGCGTTTCCTTGGCAAATGACCAGCGCTATCGGACTTATCTATCCTGCCACCGATGCACCGATGCACCAGTCGTATTATCATCCCCGCAATCCTGAACGCCAAGGCAGGAATCCATTAATACATGATCGAACCCGTATCCTTCGCTCTCAAGGTGACGACCTGACCACTGCACCACTTAGCCGGTCACGTTGAGTGTGGTTAATCGCATATACACACATCATATCGCGTACTAAACTGGTCTACCCTGAATTTAATGCGTTCTTCTCCATGACCTTAATGTGAAGCCGAAGAGAGGGAAATCCTGACTCGATCGTATAGATGATTGTGCAGGTTTGGCTCGTAGTTAGTTTAGTTTAGTTATTTATTTATTTACATCTATTGCGAAACAAGCTCTGTAAGCTTATATTAATCACGCTCGATGGATGCTTAAGGAAAAACCTAACCAGTACTCGCGCCGTTGGTGTGAAAACATTCCAAAGACAAAAGCCGCTCATGACGGGATTCGAACCTGGGACCTTTGGTATAATAGGCCAACGCTCTACCACTGTAACACTGTCTTCAACATCGTTGTTGGTCGTAGTTGGTCGTAGTTGATCGTAGTTTATTGTATATTAGTGTTGTTTATGTAGGTTATTGTAGATTATCGCAGTTGGTCGTAGTTGGTCGTAGTTGGTCGTAGTTGGTCGTAGTTTATTGTATATTAGTGTTGTTTATGTAGGTTATTGTAGATTATCGTAGTAGATCGTAGTAGATCGTAGTTGGTCGTAGTTGGTCGTAGTTTATTGTATATTAGTGTTGTTTATGTAGGTTATTGTAGATTATCGTAGTTGGTCGTAGTTGGTCGTAGTTGGTCGTAGTTGGTCGTAGATTATTGTATATTAGTGTTGTTTATGTAGGTTATTGTAGATTATCGTAGTTGATCGTAGTTGGTCGTAGTTGGTCGTAGTTGGTCGTAGTTTATTGTATATTAGTGTTGTTTATGTAGGTTATTGTAGATTATCGTAGTTGGTCGTAGTTGGTCGTAGTTGGTCGTAGATTATTGTATATTAGTGTTGTTTATGTATGTTAAGTTGATCGTAGTTGGTCGTAGTTGGTCGTAGTTTATTGTATATTAGTGTTTTTTATGTAGGTTATTGTAGATTATCGTAGTTGGTCGTAGTTTATCGAAGATTATTGAAGATTATCGTAGTTTATTGTAGAGTATTGTAGATTGTCGTAGATTATTGTAGATTATCGTAGTTTGTCGTAGTTTATTGTAGATTATTATAGATTATTGTTGTTTATTGTAGTTTAATATAGAGTATTGTAGTTTAGTTTAGGTTATTGTAGTTTAATGTAGATGATCGAAGTTAATTGCAGTTGGTCGTAGTTTATTGAAGTTTTTTTTGTAGATTATTGAAGTTTGTCGTAGTTTATTGCAGTTTACTGTAGATTATTGTAGATTATTATGGTTTATTGCAGGTAATTGTACCTGATAGCAGCTGGTCGTAGTTGATCGTAATTGATCGTAGTGGGTAGGTAGAATTGCTAAAGCAAGGCTACCATAGTTACAAGTGAGATTTTGAAGTTACATGATGTAAATGACTGAGAACACCATTTATATCATATCAGTACACCAACAAAATAGTGCAAAACATTCTAGACTGAATTGCGATTGCATGTTTTAAGTCTTATTGATTGGTTGAAAGTCGTAGAAACCAGGTGGCATCTAAAATAGGGAACAGTTAACGATTAGCTTAAAAAGACATATCATCCTTATCCACTGGACCAAACAAAAACCAGTGATTTTTTTTTTGGCGGTGCTTTAATTAATTTAGTTCAAAGATATGTGTAGAACTCTTGTTTGTGCGGTATCTGAGAAAGTGAGTAAAAGACCCAATATTTTAAATTCCTCTCGGATTCCAGTTATTTAGTAGAAATGTTCCATCAAAGACTATCTACGAAAATTGTTCAATCCATATCAGTTGGTTGAAAAAAGAGGAGCGAGGCAGCATCAGAAAAGTGCAAAACACAGGAATGGTCCTTTGGTTGGACCCTTTCAAATTTGTTAAAATATATAAATCATAAACAAAACTTGTGTCGCTGCGGCAGCAGGAAGGGATTAAAATGCCTCAACTGTATAATTCGTCTTCTTTGATTCCAAGATAATTTAGTACAAATGTTCCTTGAGTGACCCTCTACAATATTTGTTTAAGCCGTATTGATTGGTTTGAAAAGGTAGCTGCCACGCTGCATCTGAATATGGTCAACATGAAATTTTAGCTTTAATCAAAAACTCCTCCAAAACCATTGGACTGATATCAACCAAACTTCACGGGAATGATACTTTGGTGGTCCTCTTACAAACTGCTTAAAGATTGAATATCATAATAAATGTCCTTTACTGATAAGTTTCATTTGCAGTGTCCACTCTTACTTGTCTCTCATGGTGGGCATTATTTTGTTAGATAATTATTTATATATGCACTTCTGTATCTCCTCTTTACCGATCATAATTCTAACTTCAATCCTTTCAGTACTTTGATGTTTCGTAGTTGATCGCAGTTTGTCGTAGTTGATCGCAGTCGGTCGTAGTTGATCGCAGTTAGTCGTAGTTTATTTAAGTTGATCGCAGTCGGTCGTAGTTTATTGTAGTTGATCGCAATGGGTCGTAGTTTATTGTAGTTGATCGCAGTGGGTCTTAGTTTATTGTAGTTGATCGCAGTGGGTCATAGTTTATTGTAGTTGAGCGCAGTTGGTCGTAGTTGATCGCAGTTGGTCGTAGTTTATTGTCGTTGATCGCAGTTGGTCGTAGTCTATTTTAGTTGATTTGATCGCAGTTGGTCGTAGTTTATTGTGGTTGATCGCAGTTGGTCGTAGTTTATTGTCGTTGGTCGCAGTTGGTCGTAGTTTATCGCAGTTGATCGCAGTTGGTCGTAGTTTAATTTAGTTGAACGCAGTTGGTCGTAGTTTATTGTAGTTGATCGCAGTTGGTCGTAGTTTATTATAGTTGATCGCAGTTGGTCGTATTTTATTATAGTTGATCGCAGTTGGTCGTAGTTTATCGTAGTTGATCGCAGTTGGTCGTAGTTTATCGTAGTTGATCGCAGTTGGTCGTAGTTTATCGTCGTTGGTCGCAGTTAGTCGTAGTTTATTGTAGTTGATCGCAGTTGGTCGTAGTTTATTATAGTTGATCGCAGTTGGTCGTAGTTTATCGTAGTTGGTCGCAGTTGGTCGTAGTTTATCGTAGTTGATCGCTGTAAGTCGCAGTGTATCGTAGTTGACCGTAGTTGGTCATAGTTTATTGGAGACCAGACTCGACGGGTTGGTTCTCGTATAACGCGGCTCATCCATATTGTTTTTTTTTCTAAACTCTATAACATTAACTAATGCGAGTTTCTTGTTCCGGTACCTTGAAACAAATGTCAATGGAGGAGATAACAAAAAACACAAAACAAAAACCAGGAAACTCATTAACCTACATGAGTCCCCCGCCGTGTCGGGAGAAAAAGGGGGAAGTAAGCGTAAAGGTTAACGGTTAACCCTTTTCGACATACAATAAATATGTGTATCAGACGACTTCGAAAACATATTTGAAAATCGTGAAAAAAATCCGTCAATAAGGGATTAATTATTAAATGAAATTGAAAACATTGTGGCAAAAGGTGAAATTGCTCATCATGAGCAATTTCTTTCTCCTTTTGTCACAATGTTTTCAAAAGTCGTCTGCTATAGAGGCGTCAGAAAGCGTCTGTGTTAAGATTCGGACAGGATTGCGTGAACTGTATACACAGTCCAGTTAGAGCTTGTGTTATTCACATAAATATAGAAACAGGCTCACAGAATGATTTGAATAGGGTGAATCCATATTAATACTCCCTATCCCACATACAACAAATCTACAACAGACGACGTTGGAAACATCAAAGCATGAACATGGACAATTTCTATTAATTATAGTATGATCAATGAATAGAAGAGAAAACATTGTGACAAAGATGAATTTGCCCAATATGAGAAAGTTTCTCCTTTTACCACAATGTTTTTAAAAGTCGTCTGCTATATACAGAGGCGTTAAAATGCGTCTATATGTGGAACAGGGTTAATGTGAATTCATTTTTGTGATTTTATAAACGATATGATAAACCCGTATCTTGCTGAATACACGCCTTTAATCAACAGTTGTGAACAATTATAAATCAAGATCGACCTGTAAATGTGTGAAGTTTTTATCTTAGTCTACATAGCTCGCTTCTCACCGATCAATTCTTCACAACTGATGTAAAATAGATATGCAAGGTTATGGAGATAACCTTCAACGACGTTTGTGTGTCATGAGTCCGATAAGATGACAGTACAAAGACCATTCAATTGTGTTGTGCGCGGTTTTTTTTTGTCTTTTTGTTTTACGTTTTTCTAGCGTTATCTGTCGCATTCGTCACATTGGTTAGAGCGGTTTGATTTCAGTGGTGCTCCGGGTCAACGAATCGTCTACAGGGGCGTAGCTAGGGTAAAGAGAGTGTGTACGCAATTGTTTAGGTGGGTCTGGGGGCATGCTCCCCCGGGAAAAAAATCCCCTCTATATCGTCTGTGGTGACTTTTAGGAGCATTTCAGTAGCAAAATATGACTGATCTTGATGGTGAAATAAATGTATTTTCTAGGAAATTTTGAGATATATAGGATCCATCATGAGTTTTCTTTGGAGATCAAGATTTCTTAAATGAGTCTAGAAAAAGACGGTTATTAACCGAGCCTCTTGGCGAGGTTAATAACTCTCTTTTTCGAGACGAATTTAAGAAATCTTCTCCAAAGTAAAACGAGTGATGGATTCTTTTTATCACCTAAACAGTGTGTTTTAATGAAAAATATTGACAACATCAAAACAAAGACCGAATAACATATTCTTCATAAGAACTTGTGATTCACCGCATAAAAAAGTAGTCCTCATCATTTTTGAATAAAAGAAGAAAAAACAAACAATGTCTTAAATAATTAAGACTCGTTATTTATTCAAAATAACGTATTATTGCATTTTTCAATGTGTAAAATTTAACAACTTAACAATAAACATAATAAAGATAAAGGTCAAAATGACGTCATCAGTAGTCGCGTGTATGACGTGTATTTGATATCACACATGTTGGATATCGTTTATCCGTGATTTGTTCTCAACTTGAAAATAAGGGTATTTATGTGATAAAGTAAAATGTGTTGCATTTGTCTTTTTTCGTTGTTTTATACTAACGCCTATCCCATGTCAAGTTTTTATTGCAAATTTGAACTTTTAAAAATGTGAGTACTGGAGACAATGTGTACGCAGCTATGTATTACATTGCGTACATTCAGCTACGCGCCTGGTTCGCCCGTGTAGTGGTTAAGCGTCCACATCGGTTGCGGGAGGTCGTAGTTTCGGACCCCCCCCCCCCCCCCCCCCCCCCCCCCACTTGCCGCTCAGGGTTGCGGGGTTATCATTACGTCTGACTGGCTAGTGTAAGGATAAATGGACCAGATGTACTGGTAACTTACCCAGGAAAAGCCGTGATATAACTGAAACATTGTTGAAAGAGGCGTAAAATACTAATCAATCAATCAATCAATCAACCAACCGGATAAACCAATCCTAAACGTAACTATAACACGTGTGGTAGGAGACCTGACAGCGCACCAATACTATAAGGATCTTAAAGAGTACTGCTTTAACCCCTTTCCCTCATACAGACGCTTTCTTACGCCTCTGAAGCAGACGACTTTTGAAAAAGTTGTGGCAAAAGAAGAGATTGTCAGAAAAAGAAGTCTTTTTGTAATTGATTATCCATTCAATTATAGAGATTTTCCATCTTTTTGACAAAATATGTTCAAAGTCGTCTGCTGCAGTTTTCTTTTAGTATGTGGGAAAGGGTTACAGAAGTCGTTGAAGCCTACTAGGACTTATACGACTAACAGTGTAGAGTCAGATCAGGCTGCATAAAATCATTTCGTATCAGACCGTTTTGGCGTTCACCTTTCAGGCACAAAAATATGAGCCATCCATCTGCGTAATGTATCGACCCAGATCAGCCTGCGCAGTCCACGCAGATTATCCGGGCATCTGCGTAATGTATCGACCCAGATCAGCCTGCGCAGTCCACGCAGACTGATCCGGGCCGACACATTCCGTCTCAGGCGGATAGAGGTATAGAGTAATGATTCCTGAAACAGAACAGGAGGCGAACAGTGTCTATTCGGGTAAGCCTGCGCGGCATGCTTCAGCTGATCCGGGTCGATACTTTACGCAGAGTCCACAATGTTGGTTTTCTCGCGGTACGGCTCATATCAATATATCTGCGTAATGTATCGACCAGATCAGCCTGCGCTGTCCGCGCAGACTGATCCGGCCGACACATTCCGTCTTAGGGGAATATATGTATAGAGTAGTTATTCCTGAAACAGAAAAGTCACAGGAGACGAAAAGTGTCTGTCCGGATCAACCTGCGCGGCATGCTTCGGCTGATCCGGGTCGATACTTTACGCAGAGTCCACAATGTTGGTTTCCTCCCGAGACGGCTCACATGTTAATATTTCCGCGTTTGTGTAAATACATTAATAAACGAGAAAGACCTTGAATGACGTAACATATCAATTAGTCCATTGTTCTATCAGTCATTTAAATAATCAATCTATCGATACATCAGTCTAACACTTTGTCACGCACAGGGGCAGATGACGTTTGAAAACAGGGTGACAAAGAGAGAAATATTGCTCATAACGAGATTTCACCTTTTGTCAAAAGATTTTCAACTTTATTCAATAATTTTTTTTTTTTTTTTTAATTTATAGAGAATGCTATTTTTTTGTGTCGGTCGAAAAGGGGGTCTTGTTTCCTTTCTGTATCTGCACAACTAAACAATTGGAGCGACATTTCGTTCCTTTGTCATTTCACGTCTATATTAGTCATTAACTCTTTATAACATACAACAAAACTGCAGCAGACGACTATGGCAATATCTAGGCAAAAATAGAGAAAATCTCTGCAAATAAAAGTTCAATCATCACATTTAGAAAAGTTGAAAACATTGTGGCAAAAGGAGAAATTGCTTATCATGAGCAATTTCTCCTTTTGCCACAATGTTTTCAAAAGTCCTCTGCTGTAAAGGCGTCAGAAAGCGTCTGTAAGTGGAAAAGGGTTAACCCTTTCTAGCGTGTAGACGCACTGGACGCATCTATAGCAGACGACGTTTGAAAACAGTGAGACAAAAGGATGAAATTGCTGATAAGGAACAATTTCTCCTTTTGTCGAGAGGTTTTCAACTTTGTTCAATAATTATAATTTTATGTATAGAGAGCTTTCCACACTTATGTCTTAATTTTCTCAACTTGAGTCGGTAATCATTTGTTCATTTAGATATACATATAGTCCTCATGTGTTTGCCTATATATGTTCAAATTCGTTTGCTGCAGATTAGTTGTATGTGGGAAAGGGTTAACGGACAGTTAAGTGCATCTGTGTGTATGCGCAGATGTGCGACCGCTTCGGTGGTGTAGTGGTAGAGCGTCCGCCTCGGTGGTGTAGTGGTAGAGCGTCCGCCTCGGTGGTGTAGTGGTAGAGCGTCCGCCTCGGTGGTGTAGTGGTAGAGCGTCCGCCTCGGTGGTGTAGTGGTAGAGCGTCCGCCTCGGTGGTGTAGTGGTAGAGCGTCCGCCTCGGTGGTGTAGTGGTAGAGCGTCCGCCTCGGTGGTGTAGTGGTAGAGCGTCCGCCTCGGTGGTGTAGTGGTATAGCGTCCGCCTCGGTGGTGTAGTGGTATAGCGTCCGCCTCGGTGGTGTAGTGGTAGAGCGTCCGCCTCGGTGGTGTAGTGGTAGAGCGTCCGCCTCGGTGGTGTAGTGGTAGAGCGTCCGCCTCGGTGGTGTAGTGGTAGAGCGTCCGCCTCGGTGGTGTAGTGGTAGAGCGTCCGCCTCGGTGGTGTAGTGGTAGAGCGTCCGCCTCGGTGCGGGAGGTCGCTCGTTCCATCCCCGGCCGGGTTGAACCAAAGACTTCTAACATGGAAGTAATGGCTGCCCTTATTGGCGTTCATGGTTGCGGAGAGAGTGAACTTACTCTGGAAACGCCGTGATTGTTCAATGCGGTAAAAACACCAAACAATTAAAGCGTCCCCGAACCTTCACTGTTCTCAAGTGTCATAAATTATTTTTTGGCGGCCGCTACTATTTTGTTATGATTGACGTTTTACGTTCTTTTCAAATGTATTAACTTTATCGCGATGACAGAACATTTATACATGGACCTCATAATTGACCGAGTCCCGGAAGCTCAGTCGGTAGCGACGCGGGCTGTCAATCCGGGCCAACATTCTCTCCGACGTTTGACGATAGTAACTGTGGAAAACGTAATTCGTCTTCTACCAAACGGGCTAACAGTCTATGTGTAAAAGCAGCCAGTTCCTTGGAAAGTATGTTGTGTGGAGTACTGGTGTGAGAAAGCCTGAAAACATCTTGTCATGAGTAGGTGAACTGGCCAAAAATGATGTAATCGGCGTTAAACTTCAATCAATCAAAACCCAACCCTTTATTAACAAACCAGTAGGCTAGGAAATCTGTCAATGGACTCTCAACAATGACCTCCGCGAGCGAGGATCAAACCCGAAACGTCCGGTTCAAAAATATATCATGCTAAACATCTTGGCCACGTGGGGTTCCCCGGACGTTGCTAAATTTAATTCGAAAATTCTTTCGGTAAACATGCATGTATTTTATTGCAAATATGCATGTTTGAATTACAAACATACATTTTTTATTATAAAAGTAACAGAATATGTAGAAAAAGGGTCTCTGGCCCCAAGTTCTTTTTACTAAGACTTTTAGGCCATCGTTAATTGTCAAAACCGTTCAACAAGTACAAAAGTACAAAAGCTAAAAAAAACATAAGTAACAATCTGACCGTAACCGTAAACTATATGCACCGAATGTCAGTCACTGGGATTTATAAAAACACCAAACTCTAGTTAGTCAAACAGTTAATAGAGCTCCGTCGGGCGGAAGTGGGGTCTAAATGTATCCCCGTTCCGACACACTATTCAAGGGTATGAAAGCGGAACCAGTAAGGTCTACAGTTTTAGATAACAACTAATTTAGATTGTCTAAATATGGGCGGGACAGTGAATGTTCTGGTTATACTGTGTTGGTACACAGGCTCGTCCGAGTCTTCACTATCCGAAGACGCACCAAAATGCTGGTAATCACGTGACAAGGCGCTTACTAAAAGCTGTCTCTATGAAATGCCGTGCTTGTCCACAATACAGAGTAATGGGCCTTTGGTCAGAAATTCACATAATAACTAAATGACATTTATGGCATCTTTACTCTGTACTAGTAACCCTTCCACCAACCATTTAACTTGATATTTAACCTTCCCCAGTAACTCAGTCGGCAGCGACGCGGGCTGTCAATCCAGGGGTTGTGAGTTCGAATCCCGGCTCGGCCAACTTTCTTTCCGACGATTGACAAAAATCAATGCGACATACGTCATTCGTCTTCCACAAATGGTCTAAGTCTATGTGTCTATGTGGAAAAGCAGCCAGTTGCTTATGAAGATTGTTGTGTGGAGTACTGGTGTGAGAAAACCGGCAAATGCATGAGAAGGTGAACTGGCCGCCGTGATATAACTGAGAAATTGTTAAAAATGGCGTTAAACCCCAATCAATCAATCAATCAATCAATTAACTTGATATTTAAAAAACATATGGGAATAAAATACGGAGAATTAATTTCTCAACATTTTTTTCCCGCAACGTTTTTAAAATCTCTACGTAATACGATATTTTCGATTAGGGTGAATATGGAACTTCTGGAAACATATCGATAAATATATGTGGAATTTCAATTAATTAAATTAATGCATTTTTCAAACTTTTCCAGTATAGAAATTTTTATAATTATATTTCTCCATTTGCCCCAATGAGTTTAACTCTATTCAATAATCAAACTATATCATTTATAGAGATTTCCATAATTCTGACAAGATGGTTTCAAAGTTATCTTTGTTGTTTGAGGGAAAGGGTCCTTTCCGACATGTAATCAATCTGCAGCAGACGAT
Source organism: Serripes groenlandicus (assembly GCA_031761405.1). Lineage (NCBI taxonomy): Eukaryota > Metazoa > Mollusca > Bivalvia > Cardiida > Cardiidae > Serripes > Serripes groenlandicus. The sequence continues at coordinate 892,512 of JASEVX010000016.1, forward strand.
TCTGAAATTATCAGGTCCAAAATAAATAAATTCTCTAGAAATGATAGTATGATTATTGAATAGATTATGAGCAATTTCTCCATTTGCTACAATGCTTTCAATATTCGTCTGCTCCAGAGGCGTCAGAAAGCGTCTACATAAGGAAAATGGTTACGATAATGGGGGATCAGGGGACCTAAGACAGTTCCCTGGCGATCTCCTGGCGAGGTATTTCTCGTAATATAGTGACTACTTAGGCACGTAGTTTATTGTAGTTGATCGCAGTTGGTCGTAGTTTATTGTAGTTGGTCGTAGTTTATCGTAGTTGATCGCAGTTGGTCGTAGTTTATTGTAGTTGATCGCAGTTGGTTGTAGTTTATTATAGTTGATCGCAGTTGGTCGTAGTTTATCGTAGTTGGTCGCAGTTGGTCGTAGTTTAATTAAGTTGATCGCAGTTGGTCGTAGTTTAATTAAGTTGATCGCAGTTGGTCGTAGTTTAATTAAGTTGATCGCAGTTGGTCGTAGTTTAATTAAGTTGATCGCAGTGGGTCGTAGTTTAATTAAATTGATCGCAATGGGTCGTAGTTTATTATAGTTGATCGCAGTTGGTCGTAGTTTATTATAGTTGATCGCAGTTGGTCGTAGTTTATTATAGTTGATCGCAGTTAGTCGTAGTTTATTATAGTTGATCGCAGTGGGTCGTAGTTTATTATAGTTGATCGCAGTTGGTCGTAGTTTATTATAGTTGATCGCAGTGGGTCGTAGTTTATTATAGTTGATCGCAGTTGGTCGTAGTTTATTATAGTTGATCGCAGTTGGTCGTAGTTTATTGTAGTTGATCGTAGTTGGTCGTAGTTTATTGTAGTTGGTCGCAGTGGGTCGTAGTTTATTGTAGTTGATCGCAGTTGGTCGTAGTTTATTATAGTTGATCGCAGTTGGTCGTAGTTTATTATAGTTGATCGCAGTTGGTCGTAGTTTATTGTAGTTGATCGCAGGGGGTCGTAGTTTATTGTAGTTGATCGCAGTAGGTCGTAGTTTATTGTAGTTGATCGCAGTAGGTCGTAGTTTATTGTAGTTGATCGCAGTTGGTCGTAGTTTATTATAGTTGATCGTAGTTGGTCGTAGTTTATTGTAGTTGATCGCAGTTTATTGTAGTTGATCGCAGTTTATTGTAGTCGACCGTAGTTGGTCGAAGTTTATTGTAGACCAGACTCGAGGGGTTGGTTCTCGTATAACGCGGCTCATCCATATTGTTTTTTCTAAACTCTATAAACATTAACTAATGCGAGTTTCTTGTTCCGGTACTTTTGAAACAAATGTCAATGGAGGAGATAACAAAAAACACAAAACAAAAACCAGGAAACTCATTAACCTACATGAGTCCCCCGCCGTGTCGGGAGAAAAAGGGGGAAGTTAGCGTAAATGTTAACGGTTAACCCTTTTCGACATACAATAAATATGTGTATCAGACGACTTCGAAAACATATTTGAAAATCGTGAAAAAAATCCGTCAATAAGGGATTAATTATTAAATGAAATTGAAAATATTGTGGCAAAAGGTGAAATTGCTCATCATGACATTTCTCCACACGGCGCGTACTTATATCTGTCTCCATGAAATGCCGTGATTGTCCATAATACTGAGTTATGAGTCTTGATTGTAGTTGATGGTAGTTGATGGTATGTGATGGTAGTTGATGGTAGTTGATCGTAGTTGATGGTAGTTGATGGTAGTTGATCGTAGTTTATGGTATTTGATGGTAGATGATGGTAGTTTATGGTAGTTGATGGTAGTTGATGGTAGTTGATGGTAGTTGATGGTAGTTGATGGTAGTTGATGGTAGTTGATCGAAGTTGATGGTAGCTGATGGTAGTTGATGGTAGTTGATGGTAGTTGATGGTAGTTGATGGTAGTTGATGGTAGTTTATGGTAGTTGATGGTAGTTGATGGTAGTTTATCATAGTTGATGGTAGTCGATGGTAGTTGATGGTAGTTGATGGTAGTTGATCGAAGTTGATGGTAGTTGATCGAAGTTTCCCCCGCCGTGTCAGTGGTAAAAGGGGGAAATTGGCCTAAAGATTAATGGTTAACCTGCATGAGTCCCCGCCGTGTCAGTGGTAAAGGGGGAAATTGGCGTAAAGGGTAACGGTTAACCCTTTCCCACATACAATAAATATGCATCTGACGACTTTGAAACCATATTTGAGAAAACGTGAACAAATTCTGTCAATAAGGGTTTAATTATTATCATAAGCAATTTCTCCTTTTGTCTCAATATTTTCACAATTTGTCTGCTGCAGAGGCGTCAGAAAGCGTCTATATTTGGGAAAGGGTTAAGATTCGGACAAGACTGCGTGTGTGTTATTCACATACAATATATTGAAATAGGCTCAAATAATAATTAGAATAAGGTGAATCCCTGTTTAACCCTTTCCCACATATTACACATGATTGCTATAGCTGACGACGTTGAAAACATCTAGGCATGGCAATGTAAAATCTTTATTAATTATAGTATAATCGATGAATAGAAGAGAAAACATTGTGACAAAGATGCATTTGCCCAATATGAGAAATGCTCTCCTTTGCTACAATGTTTTCAAAAGTCGTCTGCAATATACAGCGTTAAACTGCGTGTATATGTGGAACATGGTAAATGTGAACTCATTTTTATGATTTTATAAACGATATGATAAACCCGTATCTTGCTGAATACACGCCTTTAATCAACAGTTGTGCACAATTATAAATGTGTGAAGTTTTATATTAGTCTACATAGCTCGCTTCTCACCGATCATCAATTCTTCACAACTGATGTTAAATAGATATGCCAGGTTATGGAGAGAACCTACAACAACCATAGCTCGCTTCTCACCGATCATCAATTCTTCACAACTGATGTTAAATAGATATGCAAGGTTATGGAGAGAACCTACAACAACCATAGCTCGCTTCTCACCGATCATCAATTCTTCACAACTGATGTTAAATAGATATGCCAGGTTATGGAGAGAACCTACAACAACCATAGCTCGCTTCTCACCGATCATCAATTCTTCACAACTGATGTTAAATAGATATGCAAGGTTATGGAGAGAACCTACAACAACCATAGCTCGCTTCTCACCGATCATCAATTCTTCACAACTGATGTTAAATAGATATGCAAGGTTATGGAGAGAACCTACAACAACCATAGCTCGCTTCTCACCGATCATCAATTCTTCACAACTGATGTTAAATAGATATGCAAGGTTATGGAGAGAACCTACAATAACCATAGCTCGCTTCTCACCGATCAATTCTTCACAACTGATGTTAAATAGATATGCAAGGTTATGGAGAGAACCTGCAATAACCATAGCTCGCTTCTCACCGATCATCAATTCTTCACAACTGATGTTAAATAGATATGCAAGGTTATGGAGAGAACCTACAACAACCATAGCTCGCTTCTCACCGATCATCAATTCTTCACAACTGATGTTAAATAGATATGCAAGGTTATGGAGAGAACCTACAACAACCATAGCTCGCTTCTCACCGATCAATTCTTCACAACTGATGTTAAATAGATATGCAAGGTTATGGAGAGAACCTACAACAACCATAGCTCGCTTCTCACCGATCATCAATTCTTCACAACTGATGTTAAATAGATATGCAAGGTTATGGAGAGAACCTACAACAACCATAGCTCGCTTCTCACCGATCAATTCTTCACAACTGATGTTAAATAGATATGCAAGGTTATGGAGAGAACCTACAATAACCATAGCTCGCTTCTCACCGATCATCAATTCTTCACAACTGATGTTAAATAGATATGCAAGGTTATGGAGAGAACCTACAACAACCATAGCTCGCTTCTCACCGATCATCAATTCTTCACAACTGATGTTAAATAGATATGCAAGGTTATGGAGAGAACCTGCAATAACCATAGCTCGCTTCTCACCGATCAATTCTTCACAACTGATGTTAAATAGATATGCAAGGTTATGGAGAGAACCTACAATAACCATAGCTCGCTTCTCACCGATCATCAATTCTTCACAACTGATGTTAAATAGATATGCAAGGTTTTGGAGAGAACCTACAACAACCATAGCTCGCTTCTCACCGATCATCAATTCTTCACAACTGATGTTAAATAGATATGCAAGGTTATGGAGAGAACCTACAACAACCATAGCTCGCTTCTCACCGATCATCAATTCTTCACAACTGATGTTAAATAGATATGCAAGGTTATGGAGAGAACCTACAACAACCATAGCTCGCATCTCACCGACCAATTCTTCACAACTGATGTTAAATAGATATGCAAGGTTATGGAGAGAACCTACAACAACCATAGCTCGCTTCTCACCGATCATTTCTTCACAACTGATGTTAAATAGATATGCAAGGTTATGGAGCGAACCTACAACAACCATAGCTCGCTTCTCACCGATCAATTCTTCACAACTGATGTTAAATAGATATGCAAGGTTATGGAGAGAACCTACAACAACCATAGCTCGCTTCTCACCGATCATCAATTCTTCACAACTGATGTTAAATAGATATGCAAGGTTATGGAGAGAACCTACAACAACCATAGCTCGCTTCTCACCGATCAATTCTTCACAACTGATGTTAAATAGATATGCAAGGTTATGGAGCGAACCTACAACAACCATAGCTCGCTTCTCACCGATCAATTCTTCACAACTGATGTTAAATAGATATGCAAGGTTATGGAGCGAACCTACAACAACCATAGCTCGCTTCTCACCGATCAATTCTTCACAACTGATGTTAAATAGATATGCAAGGTTATGGAGCGAACCTACAACAACCATAGCTCGCTTCTCACCGATCAATTCTTCACAACTGATGTTAAATAGATATGCAAGGTTATGGAGCGAACCTACAACAACCATAGCTCGCTTCTCACCGATCAATTCTTCACAACTGATGTTAAATAGATATGCAAGGTTATTGAGAGAACCTACAACAACCATAGCTCGCTTCTCACCGATCATCAATTCTTCACAACTGATGTTAAATAGATATGCAAGGTTATGGAGCGAACCTACAACAACCATAGCTCGCTTCTCACCGATCATCAATTCTTCACAACTGATGTTAAATAGATATGCAAGGTTATGGAGAGAACCTACAACAACCATAGCTCGCTTCTCATCGATCATCAATTCTTCACAACTGATGTTAAATAGATATGCAAGGTTATGGAGATAACCTTCAACGACGTTTGTGTGTCATGAGTCCGATACGATGACAATACAAAGACCATTCAAATTTGTTGTGTGCGTTTTTTTTTTTCTTTTTCTTTTTTTTACGTTTTTCTAGCGTTATCTGTCACATTCGTCACATTGGTTAGAGCGGTTTGATTTCAGTGGTGCTCCGGGTCAACGAATCGTCTACAGGGGCGTAGCTAGGGTAAAGAGAGTGTGTACGCAATTTTTTAGGGGGAAAAAAAATTCCCCTCTATATCGTCTGTGGTGACTTTTAGGAGCATTTCAGTAGCAAAATATGACTGATCTTGATGGTGAAATAAATGTATTTTCTAGGAAATTTTGAGATAGTGAAATGTGTTGCATTTGTCATTTTTCGTTATTTTATACTTACGCCTACCCCAAGTCAAGTTTTTATTGCAAATTTGAACTTTTAAAAATTTCAGTTCTGGAGACATTGTGTACGCAGCTATGTATTACATTGCGTACATTCAGCTACGCGCCTGGCTTCGCCGGTGTAGTGGTAAAAAAGCGTCCACATCTGCGGGAGGTCGCAGTTTCGATCCCCAGTCGGGTCATACGAAAGACTTATAATATGGTAGTAATGGCTGCCCCCTCTTTTCTCTCCCCCCCCCCCCCCCCCCCTTTTGGCGCTCAGGGTTGCGGGGTTAGCATTACGTCTGACTGGCTAGTGTAAGGATAAATGTAAATAGTAATGGCTGTCCCCTAACTCTTCCCCCCCCCCCCCCCCCCCCCACACACACACACACACACTTGCCGCTCAGGGTTGCGGGGTTAGCATTACGTCTGACTGGCTGGTGTAAGGATAAATGGACCAGATGTACTGGTAATTTACCCAGGAAACGCCGTGATATAACTGAAACATTGTAATTGAATAATTGTTGAAAGCGGCATAACAATACCAATCAATCAGTCAATCAACCAACCCGGTAAACCAATCCTGAACGTAATTATAACACGTGTGGTAGGAGACCTGACAGCGCACCAATACTAAAAGAATCTTAAAGAATACTGCTTTCACCCTTTCCCTCATACAGACGCTTTCTGACGTCTCTGAAGCAGACGACTTTTGAAAACATTGTGGCAAAAGAAGAAATTGCTCATGATGTTTTCCACCTTTAGTCATTGATTATCCATTCAACTATAGATATTTTTTCCATTTTTTTGACAATTAATATTCAAAACCGTCTGCTGCAGCTTTCTTGTAGTATGTGGGAAAGGGTTAAAGAAGTTGTTGAAGCCTACTAGTACTTATACGACTAACAGTGTAGAGTCAGATCAGGCTGCACAAAATCATTTCGAATCATAGAGGTTTTGGCATTCACCTTTCAGGCACAAAAATATGAGACGTCCCGCGATAAAAACCAACTGTATGGCATCTGGGCAATGTATCAAGATTAGCGCAGACTGATCCGGGCCGACACATTCCGTCTCAGGCTGATAGAGGTATAGGGTAATGATTCCTGAAACAGAAAATCCACAGGAGGCGAACAGTGTCTATTCGGGTAAGCCTGCGCGGCATGCTTCGGCTGATCCGGGTCGATACTTTACGCAGAGTCCACAATGTTGGTTTTCTCGCGGTACGGCTCATATCAATATATCTGCGTAATGTATCGACCAGATCAGCCTGCGCTGTCCGCGCAGACTGATCCGGCCGACACATTCCGTCTTAGGGGGATAGATGTATAGGGTAATGATTTCTGAAACAGAAAAGTCACAGGAGACGAAAAGTGTCTGTCCGGATCAACCTGCGCGGCATACTTCGGCTGATCCGGGTCGATACTTTACGCAGAGTCCACAATGTTGGTTTCCTCCCGAGACGGCTCACATGTTAATATTTCCGCGTTTGTGTAAATACATTAATAAACGAGAAAGACCTTGAATGACGTAACATATCAATTAGTCCATTGTTCTATCAGTCATTTAAATAATCAATCTATCGATACATCAGTCTAACACTTTGTCACGCACAGGGGCAGATGACGTTTGAAAACAGGGTGACAAAGAGAGAAATTTCTCATAACGAGCAATTTCACCTTTTGTCACAAGATTTGCAACTTTATTCAATAATTGTTTTGTTTTTTTAATTTATAAAGAATGTTTTTTATGTGTCAGTCGAAAAGGGGGTCTTGTTTCCTTTCTGTATCTGCACAACTAAACAATTGGAGCGACATTTCGTTCCTTTGTCATTTCACGTCTATATTAGTCATTAACTCTTTATAACATACAACAAAACTGAAGCAGACGACTATGGCAATATCTAGGCAAAAATAGAGAAAATCTCTGTAAATAAAATTTCAAACATTGAGAAGAGATAAAAACATTGTGGCAAAAGGAGAAATTGCTCATCATGCGCAATTTCTCCTTTTGACACATTTTTTTCAAATGTTCTCTGCTGTATAGGCGTCAGAAAACGTCTGTAAGTGTAGACACACTGGACACAGCTACAGCAGACGACGTTTGAAAACAGTGAGACAAAAAGATGAAATTGCTGATGATAAACATGTTCTCCTTCTGTCGAGAGGTTTTCAACTTTGTTCAATAATTATTCGTTCATGTATAGAGAGTTTTCCATACTTTTACCTAAATGTTCCCAACTCAAGTCAGTAATTATACTGTCAGTTATACATTGTTTTCATGATTTGCCTATATCTATTCAGATTCGTCTGCTGCAGACGAGTTGTGTGTGGGAAAGGGCTAACGGAAAGTTAAGACCCAGGTGCATCTGTGTGAATGCAGAGGTTCGACCGCCTCAGGTGCGGGAGGTCACGGGTTCTATCCCCGGCCGGTTTGAACCAAATACTTCAGAAATGGAAGTAATGGCTGCCCTTCAAGTGTCATAAATTATGTTTTTGGCGGCCGCTGCTATTTTATTATGATTGACGTTTTACGTTCTTTTCAAATGTATTAACTTTATCGCGATGACAGAACATTTATTCATGGACCCCTTAATTGACCGAGTCCCGGAAGCTCGGTCGGTAGCGACGCGGGCTGTCAATCCGGGGGTTGTCAGTTCGTAGCCAGGCTCGGCCAACATTCTCTCCGATGTTTGACGATAGTAACTGTGGCAAACGTAATTCGTCTTCTACCAAAGGGGCTATATATAACAGTCTATGTATGAAAGCAGCCAGTTCCTTGGAAAGTATGTTGTGTGGAGTACTGGTGTGAGAAAGCCTGAAAACATCTTGTCATGAGTAGGTGAACTGGCCGCCGTGATATGACCAAACATGTTGTAATCGGCGTTAAACTTCAATCAATAAAAACACAGCTCGTTATTAACAAACCAGTAGGCTAGGATATGCCAATGGGCTCTCAACAACCCGGAACGTCCGGTTCAAAAATCCATCATGCTAATATCTTATCCACGTGGGGTTCCTCGGACGTTGCTTAACTTAATTCGATTTTTTTTTCGGTAAACATGCATGTTTTTTTATTTTTACAAAAGTAACAGAATATATAGGTTAAGGGTCTCTGGCCCCACGTTCTTTTAACTAAAACTTTTAGCCCATCGTAAATTGTCAAAACCGTTCAACAAGTTCAAAAGTATAAAAGCTAAAAAAACATAAGTAATAATCTGACCCTAACCGTGAACTGTATGCACCGAATGTCAGTCACTGGGATTTATAAAAACACCAACCTCTAGTTAGTCAAACAGTTAATAGAGCTCCGTCGGGCGGAAGTGGGTCTAAATGTATCCCCGTTCCGACACTCTATTAAAGGATATGAAAGCGGAACCAGTATGGTTTCCAATTCTATATTACCAACTGTGGTTTGTCTAAATACGTGAATGTTCTGGTTAGTCTGTATGGGTACACAGACTCGTCCGAGTCTTCAATATCCGCAGACGCACCAAAATGCTCGTAACCCCGTGACACGGCGCGTACTAATATCTGTCTCTATGAAATGCCGTGCTTGTCCACAATACAAAGTTATGGGCCTTTGGTCAGAAATTCACATAAGAACAAATGGCATTTATGGCATCTTTACTCTGTACTAGTTACCCTTGCACCGACCCTTTAACTTGATATTTAACCTAGCCCCAGTAGCTCAGTCGGTAGCGTAGCGGGCTGTCAATCCAGGGGTTGTGAGTTCGAATTCCGGCTCGGCCAACTTTCTTTCCGACGATTGACAAAAGTCAATGCGACATGCGTCATTCGTCTTCCACCAATGGTCTAAGTCTATGTTAAAAAGCAGCCAGTTGCTTGGTAAGATTGTTGTGTGGAGTACTGGTGTGAGAAAACCAGGAAATGCATGAGTAGGTGAACTGGCCGCCGTGATATAACTGAGAAATTGTTAAAAATGGCGTTAAACCCCAATCAATCAATCAATCAATCAGTTAACTTGATATTTAAAAGACTCTGAAAACATATGGGGATAAAATACGGAAAATTAGTTTCTCTAACATTTTTTTCCGCAACATTTTTAAAATCTCTACGTGATACGATATTTTCAATGTCGTCTGCTATGATTAGGATGAATATGGGACTTCTGGAAACATATCGAAAAATATACTGTATGTGGACTTTCAATAAATTAAAGCAGGAGCGTAGATAAGAGGGATACGTAACCAAGTTGTATACTAAAATATCACCTGTCCCAACAGTTGTAGCAAGTAAAACTCAAAAATTGTTGAAGATATGATAATAACAAAGATGTTTTCCGGATGTTTAAACATTCTTTTATTGCAATATATAAAAATATTTTAATAAAATTCAGAAATCGTAATACCTGTGTCTTTTAAACCAATATTTTTTTAAATACAACGAAATTCCAGTTGGTCAATGTATTTCTAACTTTAGTTGAAATGTTAAGCTTTCATAATATGTATATTTCGTGTATGTGCTAAATGTGACTTCAAACTTTTATTTGCTACAAAATGTTAAATATTTGAACAATTTCATTTCTCTATATGATATTTTAACCAGATAACAGGTGTTTGCGTATCCCTATTATCTACGTCCCTGATTAAAGAAATAAAGTTTTCAAAAATCAAACTTTTCCAGTATAGAAATTTTCATAATTCTATACAATATACAATACAATACATTTTATTACATTCAGGCACATTTGCCTATAGTAAGTTACAAACAAGTATTTACAATTTTCAAAACGTAATCCCTTTACAAGAAGCAAAGATAAAATAAATTATAAATATTAAACAACTTTTTCGACAATAAAAACAAATACAACAGTCCATACCAAACAAATACAATAGTGCATACCAAACAAATACAATAGTGCATACCAAACAAATACAACAGTGCATACCAAACAAATACAACAGTCCATACCAAACAAATACAATAGTGCATACCAAACAAATACAACAGTGCATACCAAACAAATACAACAGTGCATACCAAACAAATACAATAGTGCATACCAAACAAATACAACAGTCCATACCAAACAAATACAATAGTGCATACCAAACAAATACAATAGTGCATACCAAACAAATACAATAGTGCATACCAAACAAATACAATAGTGCATACCAAACAAATACAATAGTGCACTTCAATATCAAACTATATAACTGTATACAGTCTGATATCGGTATACACCACATATTACATGAGCAATTTCTCCATTTGCCACAATGAGTTCAACTATATTCAATAATCACAATTTATCATTTATAGAGATTTCCATAATTCGGCCAAGATGTTTTCAAAGTAATCATCTACATTTTTGTTGTATACGGGAAAGGGCCCTTTCCGACATGCAATAAGTCTGCAGCAGACGATTTTGAAATTATCAGGTCCAAAATATAGAAAATCTCTATAAATGAAAGTATGATTATTGAATAGGGTTGAAATAATTGTGGCACATTGAGAAATTGCTCATTTTGAGCAATTTCTCCATTTGCCATAATGATTTCAATAGTCGTCTGCTTCAGAGGCGTCATAAAATGTCTACATAGGGAAATGGTTACGATAATGGGGATTAGGGGGACCTAAGACAGTTCCCTGGTGATCTCCTGGCGAGGTATTTCTCGTAATATAGTGGCTACTTAGGCACGCCTATGACTCAACCTTATCAAATCCTTTACCTGGAGTGTGATATGTTTGCTTTAAACCGATTGTCACGTACAACATTTCTGCAGCAGACTACTTTGAAAACATATTTTAAAATGTATGGATAGTTACAATAAAGAAACATATCGTTAGCAAATGAGCCGTCCCGCGAGAAAACCAACATTATGGCCTCTGCGTAATGTATCGACCCAGATCAGCATGCACACAGTCCGGCAGACTGATCCGGGTCGACACATTCCGTCTCTATGGAATAGAGGTATAGAGTGATGATTCCTGAAACAGAAAATCCACAGGAGGCGAACAGTGTCTATCCAGGTAAGCCTGCGCGGCATGTTTAGACTGATCCGGGTCGATATTTTACGCAGAGTCCACAATGTTGGTTTTCTCGCGGGACGGCTCAAATATAGTTGTAAACATCGTAGCAATAGGAAAGACTGGTTATCAAAAGTCAGTTGCTACAGATTCATGCGTCAAAATGCATTGGGGGAAAGGTTGACGAAGATTAGGAAGCGCCAGGGGCCAAGGATCAATACCTGTGGGACTCGGGACGAATTAGTTACAATAGTAGTGACAACTGAGGACAATCCTATCTTATTTAACCATTTACGTAATGTGATAGTTTTAATTTCCTCTGCTTTGAAATTATCCCAGTGAAATATTTCAACATCTGTGAAATTGTAAGAATAATGAGCAATTTTCCCTTTCTACTTCTTCTTCCAATTAGAATCCCGGCTCGGCCAACTTTCTTTCCGAGGATTGACAAAAGTCAATGCGACATGCGTCATTCGTCTTCCACCAATGGGCTAAGTTTACGTGGAAGTTGCTTGGGAAGATTGTTGTGTGGAGTACTGGTGTGAGAAAACCAGGAAATGCATGAGTAGATGAACTGGCCGCCGTGATATTACTGAGAAATTGTTAAAAACGGCGTTAAACCCCAATCAATCAATCAATCAATCAATCAATCAATTCTTCCAATTAACTGGCAACGTTCAACAATTTGAAGTCACTGCCACTGGAGGAGGACAAAATACATCCCGAGTGAGGAGATGATTGAATTTAAAAGCTGGGAGTATGTACAGAGGTTGTTTATACACAGGGCTATAAAAGGGTTAGATAAAGTAAGTGGTTACTTGTATCTTAAATGGCTCAAGTGACCCAGCTTGAACAATATCTGGTGGCAGGTTGTTCCAATCACGAATGGATCGGGGAAGAAAAAGTATTTGCGGCAATCGAGGGTGTTTGAAAGACGTTGAGTACATGTTCCTTGAGAAGCTATGTGGGTACCAGTCTCATGTTCCTTGATAATCTATGTAGGGGACCAGCCTCATGTTCCTTGAGAATATATGTGAGGTCAATCCTCATGTTCCTTGAGAATATATGTAGAGGACCAGCCTCATGTTCCTTGAGAATCTATATAGGGGACCAGCTTCATGTTTCTTGAGAATCTATATGGGGACCAGCCTCATGTTCATTGAGAATCTATGAAGGGGAACAGCCTCATGTTCCTTGAGAATATATGTAGTGGACCAACCTCATGTTCCTTGAGAGTCTATGTGGGGGACCAGACCAGCCTCATGTTCCTTGATAATATATGTAGGGGACCAGCTTCATGTTCCTTGAGAGTATATGTGGGGACCAGCCTCATGTTCCTTGAGAATCTGTGTAGAGGACCAGCCTCATGTTCCTTGAGAATATATGTAGTGGACCAGCTTCATGTTTCTTGAGAATCTATATGGGGACCAGCCTCATGTTCCTTGAGAATATATGTAGTGGATCAGCCTCATGTTCCTTGAAAATCTATATGAGAATAAGCTTCATGTTCCTTGAGAATATATATGAGAATAAGCTTCATGTTCCTTGAGAATCTATGTGTGGGACTAGCCTCATATTCCTTGATGATCTATGTAGGGGACCAGCTTCATGTTCCTTGAGAATCTATGTGAGAGACCAGACTCGTGTGCTTGTTAATGAATACGTGGTCATTATCGATCCTGTACAAAATCGCAAGTCTGGTATCCCTCATTCGGTCTTCAAGGCTCCTCCAACCAAGGTTATCAATTCTTTTTCAAAAACTACAGCGGTTTTCGTATCTGTTTGTCACAAAGCGAGCGAGCAGCCCATCTTTGTACTATTTCTAATCGGTTGATGTCGCTGTTGTCACAAGGGTAAAATACAGTGCTTTAGGGGTTCCAGTGTGAGCTCGACAAGGGACGTGTGTGTTTCCTTCACTTGGGTAGAAACCAATGTTAATGTCACTTCTGGCGAAAGGAAGTGAGCGATTGGCTGTACTGGCAATGTTACCTATGTGCTCTCCACAACCAATTTCTTTGTAAATTGTGCATTCAAGATACTTAGCGGAAGGTACATGCTTAAGGATGTGAGGTTCTTTGTTTCCATGTAAATCGACCTCAATTGTCACACTTTCTAAGCGTTTCTCATGTAGAACAACATATACCATTGGAAAGAGTTACCTCTTATATTTAAAAATTAAAATGGGGGTGGGGGGGGGGGGGGGGGGGGGTCATGTATTATACAAGCAAGAATTAACCAGGTGAAAATGGTTACTGTCATTTTGGACCAAATCGGGCCCGGACAAAACCGGTGTTAAGCATTCACTTTCAAACAAGGTCAAAATACTAAAAGTGATCAAATCAATTATTTCCAGTGCATACTATACACATTTACAATGATTTTAACTCAATGTCATATACGCAATGCATTCTGTTGATGGTATACACTCATTTCTACGCAAACATACTTTTTTTTAGGAACTATTTGGGTGAACATCATCATGTCAGCTGATGTATTTGGCGTAATATGACCTTGATAATGATGGGCATTTTCTTCCTATCGTAACAGCATCTCGAAACCTAAAATATTACATTAATTTGGCAGGTTATACTAATGAACATAATTAAAATCAACAGTTTTCCTTGAAAAAAATCGCATTATACACTACCTCAAGTAAAATCATTATCAACACTTTTTCAGATAAGGAAATTGTCCGAAACGTTCCGAATAATGTCAACAAAAAATCGATCACAATCCAATATTTAGGTGTAAAAACTGTATGCCGGATAACATTTCATGATTTTGTCATTCAATAACAGTGCGTGCATTTAAGGTAAATAGGTTTGTATTGTTTAAAGTTGCATACGGAACGTTAACATGTTCTTTGCACTGTTAAATTTAGTTTGCAGTGCTAATTCTACTAGCTGTAGTGAAGCAAGTCACCCATAACCACGATGATTAAACACACGTAATGAATCACTCTGAGGTTCAGATAAGGACGGGTGTTCAGCTTTCCCCCCACAATTGTTCTCTTATTATTAAAGCAAACCCTATATTGTGGGTACTCAAAGTAATCGTCTCACTAAGACGATTCTTTTGAGTACCCACAACATATGGTTAAGAGGGTCAAATAAGGATTTTAGAACATGCTAAACGCTCCTTATCTAGAGCTCAGAATCACGATTTGTGCAGGAAAGCGTGACGTTTTTTAACCCCAATTTTATGAAATATGAGCTAAATGAGTGTTTGTGTTTTATTCACTTCCTCTTTTAATACAGAAATCTAGATAAGGAGGCTTTAGCAGGTATTTGTCACACAATAATTGTTCTAATTCAAGCTCTTAAGCTATTTAAATTAATTGTCTTACTTAAATGATTCTTTTTGAGTACTCATAACATATAGTTTGAGAGTAGAATGTCTTTTTTTTTATTAGAAAATACCATCATCTAGAGCTCATACTGAGTCATAGTCTCAACATTGCAACATTTTTATATATATTTATCAATTTGAATTGTCAAATTATAAAATCGCAGTGTTCTCACCGACCGAAGAGGAACTGGTATTTTCTCACCTATATTTCTCTTATGACTCTACAAAACTCTATTTTGTTGGTACTCTTAGTCTCAAGAGATGATTATATTGAGTACACACTTTGAGTACACAGTGTGTACTCAGAATTCCCGAAACACATGAGACTCCTGTCAGACATTTGGTCTGACTTACCAAATATTTCTGTCAGACCTCATGCTCAACTGTCAGACCAAACAATTTGCAACATCGGAAGTTTGATTTGAAGAGAGTAGTTCTTCGTCATTTCGATTTATTGACAGCAATCAACTTTTATCAGTAATTATACCTTCAATTATAGAGATTTTGCATTTATTTTTTAGTAGACATTTTTAATGTTATCTGCTGCAGATTTCTTGTATGTTGGAAAGGGTTAAACAAACCAGTGTTTAAACAAAAAATGAATGAAATTAACAGTGTTTATTTGCAAATTTATCTGTTGTGAAAAAATGAATGAAATTAACAGTGTTCATTTGCAAATTTATCTGTTGTGCTAGACATTTTGGGCTGACAAGAAAGGATTTTAGTCGGACCTTTCAAGAATCTATCAGTCAGGTCTGAAGGTCTGACAGATTTTCGGGAAGTCTGTGTACTCAATATAATCATCTCTTTAGACTAAGATTACCAACAAAACAGAGTATTGTAGAGTTATAAGAGAAATATACACAGCATAGGGTTTGAGTGTCAAATAAGTGTTTCCAAATTTGAAATACTTGCCTTATAAATCTACTCTAGAGCTCTGATAAACGCATTCGAGTACAGAAACCTTGACTTCTTGAGCTCTGTAATCTTCTTTTGTTTTATCTAATTCTTTAAAGATTAGCTCAGACAGGACTTTGGTTGTTTAAAGGTTTTCTGTTCATGGGAAACTTACTGCGATGGCACTGGTAAATATATGGCTCTCTATGGAAGACATTTTATTACTGGCTTTTCTTCTTCATTTGTTGCGTTCTATTCTAGATGCCATAATAATGCAATTATTTATTGGAATTTGCACTTTAAATAGATTTTAATTAATTTCCATTTATAACCATTCTAACCAAACTTTTTGTTTGTTTGAGTGTAGTTGTTGTCTTTCTTTGCCTTGAAGCCTATACCCGGTAGCTCATTCGGTAGCAATGCGAGCTGTCGATCCAGGGGTTGTGAGTTGAACCCCAGCTCAGCCAACATTCTTTCATACGTTTGACAAAAGTCACTATGACAAGCATCATTCGTCTTTCACCAATGGGCTTACAGTTTAATGTGGAAAAGCAGCCCGTTGATTGGAATGAATGTTGTGTGGAGTACTGGTGTGAGAAAACCAGGAAACATGAGTAGGTGAACTGGCGGCCGTGATATGACTGAACAAATGTTGAAAACGGCGTTAAACCCCAATCAATCAATCTTTGCTGTGTTAATTCCCAGTATTTCTGTTAAGTTGAACCTGATACAATCATAATGCTGTCAATTCAACAGAGTCACAGTAGCTCTGTTGAAAACAGCGTGGTCTGTAAATCCAGGGGTTGTGAGTTTGAAACCTCGCTCAGCCAACATTCTTTCCGACATTTTGCAAAGTCAAATGTGTCTTTTACAAATTGGCTAACAGTCTATGTAGTTAAGCAGCCAGATGCTTGGAGAGACTTTTGTGAGGAAGCCAGGAAACACAATGTAGAGCAGAATGTTGAAAACGGGTGTTAAACTCCCCAACTGCTCAATCAAGTCTGTTGCAACCTGGAACGCCTAGAAGGGGAACCACTATAATCACCACACCATCAGTAATTGGGTTGCAATCAGAAATTCTGATCGTGTTATGTGGTGTGATGTTGATTTATGTCAATCTCTGGTCTCCAGCTCTCTAACCCTTTCCCTCATACGACAATTCTGCAGCAGACGACTTTAAACATATTTTGTCAAAACATAGAAAATCTCGATAATTGAATGGATAACCTATGACAAAAAGTGGAAAACATTGTGGCAAAAGGAGAAATTGCACGTTCTGTGCAATTTCTTCTTTTGTCACTATGTTTACAAAAAGCCGTCTGCTGCAGAGGCGTCAGAAAGCGTCTATATGAGGGAAAGGGCTAAGCAGAAACCCTTACAACCACATAGGTTGTGTGCACTGTCTTGATATAAAAGAACAGCTTGCCTATGAATTCTGGAAATACAAATAATTGTACATGTGTACCATTACAGTTTTCCAAGTGGCCAATTAAATCCTTCCCCCATACCATTACAGGGTACCAAATGGCCAATTAAATTCTTCACTCATACTACAACAGGGTACCAAGTGGCAAATTAAACCATTCTCTCATACCATTACAGGGTACCATGTGGCAAATTAAATCTTTTCCTCATACCATTACAGGGTACCATGTTGCTAATTAAGCACTTCCCTCATACCATTACAGGGTACCAAGTGGCCAATTAAACCTTCCTCTCATACTATTACAAGGTACCAACCTTCCCTCGTACCATTACAGGGTACCAAGTGGCCAATTAAACCCTTACCTCATATAACAATTCTGCAGCAGATGACCTTGAAATCATCTTGTTAAACATATGGTTAACCTCTTTATATTAAAGTTTAATCATTAAATTAAGTTGAAAACATTGTTTTAAATTCAGAAATTACTCATTATATGTAATTTCTCCTTTTGTCACAATGTTTTCAAAAATGTTATCTGCACAGGCATCAGAAAGTGTCAATATTTGGGAAAGGGTTAATTCAATTTGGTTTTCTGCATTATAAGCTTACACATATATCTTGAACAAGGATAAGGAAATGTTTTTCCCTTTCCCACCTGCAGATGCATTTTGACGCAATAGCAGCAGACGACTTTTGAAAACATTGTGGCCAAAGGTCAAATTGCTCATGATGAGCAATTTGAACTTTGGCCAGAATCGTTCCAACATTATTTTACAATTAAGCTATCTTTTATGGAGATTTTTCAGGATTTTGTCATTATGTTTTCAAAGTCATCTGCTGTAGATTTGTTGTATACAATGTGGGAAAGGGATATACTTATGATTTGTTTTTCATGCCCCTAGAGTAGTCTAGTTAATCCCTTAGACCACTTTGAAAATATCTAGGCAAAGGAGGAGAAAATATCTACATGTATATATATGAAAGTTAATATATGATATATGAAAATTATTAAATAGAATTAAAACCATTGTGACAAAAAAGGAAATTGCTGGTTCTAAGCAATTTGTTCTTTTGCTTCAATATTTTCTAAATTCGTCTGCTTCAGACGTGTCAGAAATGTCTGTATGTGTGAAGAAGTTAAACACTCTACCATTATCTCTTCAGCTTCAATAAGGTTTTAACCCTTTCCCTCATATAGACGCTTTCTGACGCCTCTGCCGCAGACGGCTTTTTGAAAACATAGTGACAAAAGAAGAAATTGCACAAAATGTGCAATTTCTCCTTTTGCCACTATGTTTTCCACTTTTTGTCATAGGTTATCCATTCAGTTATGGAGATTTTCTATGTTTTGACAAAATACGTTCAAAGTCGTCCGCTGCAGAATTGTCGTATGAGGGAAAGGGTTAAACACTCTACCATTATCTCTTCAGCTTCAATAAGACGACTTTTGAAAATTTTGTTGCAAAGGAGATATTGGTCATAATACTTATTTCTCCTTTCACCACAATATTTTCAACTTTATTCAAAAATTGTTCTTTCATTTATAGAGAGTTTTCATACTTTTTACAAAGATGATATCCAAGTTTTCTGTTGCAGATTTGTTTTATGTTTGAAAGGGTTAAGACATTTAAATATGTACCTTCTTTAGGCTTTTAGCTATCTGTATATCTGTACAAAATTGTTTTATATTTTTATTTCAGTTTTTATTTCAGCCTTGATTTGCACTTTCCCTTGAATATTCATACATGTATGTACATGTATAATGCATGCATGTATGTATTTACACAACACAATTTGTGGAATTTAATGGACTTTCCAAGTTATTAAATTAAGACAATTCAGAATGGCATCTGAGGTAAAGTTGATCACAGTGCATCTATGTAATGTTACATGTAACCATCAAGTATAATCACTAATTAACAATTTATTTGCAGTCTTGAAAGAATTTAACCCTTTCCCTCATAAGACAATTCTGCAGCAGACGACTTTGAACATATTTTGTCAAAACATAGAAAATCTCTATAATTGAATGGATAACCTATGACTACAAGTGGAATACATTGTGGCAAAATGAGAAATTGCCCGTTTTGAGCAATTTCTTCTTTTGTCACTATGTTTTAAAAAGCTGTCTGCTGCAGAGGCGTCAGAAAGCGTCTATATGCGGGAAAGGGTTAATTATAAGAGAATACTCCCCTACTTATCTGGACCTCTGGAGAATTGGCTCTCAGATTGTTTGTATGTGTGTTAGGGTTAATCTAAAACAGACTGAGAATTACTTCTTATCAAAAAGAGAAGCAATCATTGCAGAATGTCACAATTATGTTTTTCTGAAAGTGACAACGTGAAAGCAATACATAATTTCGCAAAAGAAAAACCTGACACCAAAGGTTTAATGATCTGAAGATCTGTTCTCAGATATCAACTCTGTGCTCCAAATAATAATTCTGATTGCTGATTGGTCAATTACAAGAATGAAGGTGTTATTGACCAATCAGATGTTCAGCATTCAACACAAATAAACATAAATTTCCAGTTTTGGAGTCCGAGTCTACGTGTCTGTTTATCTTTAACCCACAAACACTCATCAGATAAGTTTGAAATTGTCGAGTCAGAGATATGGAAAAAATCTCTTTCGATGAAAGAATAATCATCGACTAGAGTTGAAAACGATGCTGCAAAATGAGAAATTACTCGTCATATGAAATTTCTCCTTTTGTCGTGCACAGTTTTAAAAAGTCGTCTGCAACAGACATTTTAATTGGTGTCAACAGGGTTAACCCCTTTCCCACATACATACCCTCTCTGACTCCTCTGAAGCAGATGACTTTTGAAAGCATTGTGACAAAAGAAGAAATTGCTCAAAACGTTTTCAACTTTGTTCAATAATTGTTTTTTCATTGATGAAGAGTTCACATATTTTTGACTATACATGTATGTTTCAGAAGTGGTCTGCTGCAGATTTTTTGTACGTGGGAAAAAAAGTTTAAGAAAAAATAAATTTATATATAGATACATTGTGACAAAGTGATGATTAATGATTATACATGTATATATGTTGATCCCTGTGATCATGGTCTATTAATGTACGGTTCTGTTGAATCATGCTTTTTGTGGTTGCAGAAATGCTTCAGTATATATTGGGCTGTGTTTAATTTGAGGGACCTTTAGCATTTTATCATCAGCTTTAATTGCACTCAATTCTGATGTCAGACATTTAAGGCATCAACCCCTGCCCTCATATCGACGCTTTCCGACACCTCTGAAGAAGACGGCCTTTTTAAAACATGCAACTTGAGAAGAAATTGCTCAAAATGAGAAATTTCTCCTTAAAATTGTCACCATGATTTCAACTCTTTTTAATTATTGTACTTTCATTTAAGGGGAGTTTCCAACAATTTGTGTAATATGTTTAATGTCGTCTGCTGCAGAGTTGTTGCCTGTGGGAAAAGGTTGATTAATTTGTACAAACTATGGATAATTGAACTTGTTTTTATCAATGTGGAAAGTGATACAACTAGTTCCTACAGACATGAATGTCCATGTTGTTAACCCTTTCCCCCATACAACTAGTTCCTACAGACATGAATGTCCATGTTGTTAACCCTTTCCCCCATACAACTAGTTCCTACAGACATGAATGTCCATGTTGTTAACCCTTTCCCCCATACAACTAGTTCCTACAGACATGAATGTCCATGTTGTTAACCCTTTCCCCCATACAACTAGTTCCTACAGACATGAATGTCCATGTTGTTAACCCTTCCCCCCATACAACTAGTTCCTACAGACATGAATGTCCATGTTGTTAACCCTTTCCCCCATACAACTAGTTCCTACAGACATGAATGTCCATGTTGTTAACCCTTTCCCCCATACAACTAGTTCCTACAGACATGAATGTCCATGTTGTTAACCCTTTCCCCCATACGACTAGTTCCTACAGACATGAATGTCCATGTTGTTAACCCTTTCCCCCATACAACTAGTTCCTACAGACATGAATGTCCATGTTGTTAACCCTTTCCCCCATACAACAATTCTGCAGCCGACCACTTTGAACTTATTTTATACATTTAGGAACTATTGGTCATCCATCTGCGCACACCACTACACCCGTTCTGACCCTGGGTCAAGGTCAAGGTCATTTCTACTTGGTTCAGTTACAAGGTTTAAGGTTTGCGTTTAACGTTTAACATATCACTCTGCATTCACTATTATGACATTGATTGGTTTCATATTTAGTTTATACATTTACGAACTATTGGTCATCCATCTGCGCACACCACTACACCCGTTCTGACCCTGGGTCAAGGTCAAGGTCATTTCTACTTGGTTCAGTTACAAGGTTTAAGGTTTGCGTTTAACGTTTAACATATCACTCTGCATTCACTATTATGACATTGATTGGTTTCATATTTAGTTTATACATTTAGGAACTATTGGTCATCCATCTGCGCACACCACTACACCTGTCCTGCACCTGGGTCAAGGTCAAGGTCATTTCTACTTGGTTCAGTTACAAGGTTTAAGGTTTGCGTTTAACGTTTAACATATCACTCTGCATTCACTATTATGACATTGATTGGTTTCATATTTAGTTTATACATTTAGGAACTATTGGTCCATCTACGCACCCCACTACACCCGTCCTGACCCTGGGTCAAGGTCAAGGTCATTTCTACTTGGTTCTGTTATATGGTTTAAGGTTTCTGTTTAACATATCACTCTGCATGCATTATTATGACATTGATTGCTTTCATATTTAATTTATACGTTTATGAACTATTGGTAATCAATCTACGCACACCACTACACACTTCCTGACCCTGTGTCAAGGTCAAGGTCATTTCTACTTGGTTCTGTTACAAGGTTTAAGGTTTGCGTTTAACGTTTAACATATCACTCTGCATTCACTATTATGACATTGATTGCTTACATATTCAGTTTATACATTTAGGAACTATTGGTCATCCATCTACGCATACCACTACACCCGTCCTGACCCTGGGTCAAGGTCAAGGTCATTTCTACTTGGTTCTGTTACAAGGTTTAAGGTTTGCGTTTAACGTTTAACATGTCACTCTGCAGTCACTATTATGACATTGATTGGTTTCATATTTAGTTTATACATTTACGAACTATTGGTCATCCATCTACGCACACCACTACACCTGTCCTGACCCTGGGTCAAGGTCAAGGTCATTTCTACTTGGTTCAGTTACAAGGTTTAAGGTTTGCGTTTAACGTTTAACATGTCACTCTGCAGTCACTATTATGACATTGATTGGTTTCATATTTAGTTTATACATTTACGAACTATTGGTCATCCATCTATGCATACCACTACACCCGTTCTAACCCTGGGTCAAGGTCAAGGTAATTTCTACTTGGTTCAGTTACAAGGTTTAAGGTTTGCGTTTAACGTTTAACATATCACTCTGCATTCACTATTATGACATTGATTGGTTTCATATTTAGTTTATACATTTAGGAACTATTGGTCATCCATCTGCGCACACCACTACACCTGTCCTGCACCTGGGTCAAGGTCAAGGTCATTTCTACTTGGTTCAGTTACAAGGTTTAAGGTTTGCGTTTAACGTTTAACATATCACTCTGCATTCACTATTATGACATTGATTGCTTTCATATTTAGTTTATACATTTAGGAACTATTGGTCCATCTACGCACCCCACTACACCCGTCCTGACCCTGGGTCAAGGTCAAGGTCATTTCTACTTGGTTCTGTTATATGGTTTAAGGTTTCTGTTTAACATATCACTCTGCATGCATTATTATGACATTGATTGCTTTCATATTTAATTTATACGTTTATGAACTATTGGTAATCAATCTACGCACACCACTACACACTTCCTGACCCTGTGTCAAGGTCAAGGTCATTTCTACTTGGTTCTGTTACAAGGTTTAAGGTTTGCGTTTAACGTTTAACATATCACTCTGCATTCACTATTATGACATTGATTGCTTACATATTCAGTTTATACATTTAGGAACTATTGGTCATCCATCTACGCATACCACTACACCCGTCCTGACCCTGGGTCAAGGTCAAGGTCATTTCTACTTGGTTCTGTTACAAGGTTTAAGGTTTGCGTTTAACGTTTAACATGTCACTCTGCAGTCACTATTATGACATTGATTGGTTTCATATTTAGTTTATACATTTACAAACTATTGGTCATCCATCTACGCACACCACTACACCTGTCCTGACCCTGGGTCAAGGTCAAGGTCATTTCTACTTGGTTCAGTTACAAGGTTTAAGGTTTGCGTTTAACGTTTAACATGTCACTCTGCAGTCACTATTATGACATTGATTGGTTTCATATTTAGTTTATACATTTACGAACTATTGGTCATCCATCTACGCACACCACTACACTCGTCCTGACCCTGGGGTCAAGGTCAAGGTCAAGATCATCCTAGTTACACTTTGTTTTGAGGCAAAAAATATGGACAGCACCCCTAGGCGAGCTCCATTGTCATCTGACAATTCTTGTTAGTCATAGGTTATAGAGATTTTCTATTTTTTGACAAAATATGTTCAAAGTTATCTGCTGCAGAATTGTCGTATGAGGGCAAGGGTTAAACCCCACAATCGATCAATGTGGTTACAACAAAACAGTACTCGTGAGGTCTTATTACACCAATTTATATCTCTCTTTGTTTTCATGTAAATCAACCAGTTTCAACTCTTAATTGTCACACTTTCTAAGCGTTTTACAGATAGAAAACAATATTATCATTGAAAAGAGTTACTCTTAAGCTTGAAAATATTCCAAAGAAAATGGAGGGGAGGGTGTCATGTATTATGCAAGAAAGAATTCAACCTGCAACCTGTTATCATCATAACATAATCAAAATACAAAAAATGATCAAATAAAACATATCTAGTGCATCCTTATAATACACATTTACAATGGATTAAAACCTCAATGTATTTTGGTGAAGGTTTACACTCATTTCTACGCAAACAAATATTTAAAGGACTACATGTATTTGGCTTCGATCAGCATGAGTGCATGCAGATGTTTTTTGCGTAATTTGTCCTTATATGCACATACATCATGTACATTTAAGTGTGTGATCATGCACATAATTATGTAAACTAATCATTGCCTTTGGTGTATATTTGCCTCTTTATCCCCCTACATGTATGTGTAAACACTTCTTTATGAGAAGAAATATCTGAATTTTTGAAAGTTCTTAAATTATAAAAAGAAAAGAAACCAAAAGATGAATTATACTCTCCTTACCTATATATACTTCTTGTGAGCATTCACTATGTTTTCAAAAAAGCCGTCTGCTGCAGAGGTGTCAGAGAGCGTATATATGAGGGAAAGGCTTGAGCAGCCAAATTTATACTCTCCCCTGGGTGGCTGGTAAATAATCCTTTCCCACCTATAGATGCATTTTGACACAAAAACAGCAGACAACTTTTTGAAAACATTGCTCAAAACAAGCAATTTCTCCTTTTGCCACAATGTTTTTAACACTTTTATATACCGGGTATGTATACTTTCTTATTTGGAGATTTTTCACATATTTGCAAAGATGTGTTCAAAGACGTCTGCTGCACATTTGTTGTATTGGAGAAATGGTTAACCCTTTCCCATCTGCAGACAACTTTTGAAAACATTGTGGCCCAAGGTGAAATTGCTCATGATGAGCAAATTTCTCCTTTGGCCACAAAGTTTTCAACTTTATTTAACAATTACGCTATCTTTCATGGAGATTTTTCAGGTTTTTGTCACGATGTTTTCAAAGTCGTCTGCTGCAAATTTGTTGTATATTTGACAGTATATATTTATTGTTATTCCTCATGCTGTACAATAGCTGCACCTGATACTGTTCTGTTCTGCCCCCGTAGCTCAGTAGGTAGTTACACAGGCTGTCAATCCAGGGGTTGTGAGATTGAATCCCAGCTCAGCCAACATTCTTTCTGACGTTTGACAAAAGTCACTGTGACAAGTGTCATTCGTCTCTCACCAATGGGCTAACAGTCTATGTAAAAAGCAGCCAGTTGCTTGGAAAGTATGTTGTGTGGATTACTGGGGTGAGAGATAGCCAGGAAACAAGTAGGTGAACTAGCTGCCGTGATATTACTGAAAAATTGTTGAAAATTAAACGCAAATCAATCAATCTAGTCTATTCCCGATAGCTCAGTCGGTAACGACGTGGACTCTCAATCCAGGAGTTGTGAGTTTGAATCCCGGCTCGTCAAACTTTCTTTTCGACGATTGACAAAAGTCAATGAGACATGCGTCATTCGTCTTCCACCAATGGGCTCAGTCTATGTGGAAAAGCAGCCATTTGCTGGGGAAGATTGTTGTGTGGAGTACTGGTTTTTGAAAACCAGGAAATGCATGAGTAGGTGAACTGGCTGCCGTGATATGACTGAAAAATTGTTGAAAACTGCATTAAACCCTAATCAATCAATTTGTTCCAGCTGTTGAAAGCTGTATGACATTTCATGCTTTAGATGAGTGAGTTTGGGATACTTTATGGGATTTATGTATAAAGGATATTAAAGTTATTAGAGCACTAATGTCATTATATCTGTAACAAAAAAAACATCATTCACATCTCATTAATCATATTAAGTTCACAAATTTCAATTAATTCATTAATCCAAATCTATTACAAATTGACTAACATCACTTGAAAACTGAATTTCGGGATTGACGACCAACAAAGATCCTAATTAATCCATTCCCACATACAGATGCATTCTGACGCCTCTGCAGCAGATGATTTTGAAAACATGGTGCCAAAATGAGAAATTGCCGAAAACGAGCACTTTCTTCTTTTGCCATAATGTTTTCATCTCTTTTCAGTAGTTATAGCCGAGCCCCGGTAGCTCAGTCGGTAGTGACACGTGCTGTCAATCCAGGGGTTGTGAGTTTGAATGGCGGCTCGGCCAACTTTCTTTCCGAGGATTGACAAAAGTCAATGCAACATGCGTCATTTGTCTTCCACCAATGGGCTAAGTCTATGTGGAAAAGCAGCCAGTTGCTTGGGAAGATTGTTGTGTGGAGTACTGGTATGAGAAAACCAGGAAATGCATGAGAAGGTGAACTGGCCGCCGTGATAAAACTTAGAAATTGTAAAAAACGGCGTTAAACCCCAATCAATCAATCAGTAGTTAATTATACCTACATTTATTGAGTATTTCTGTGTTTTTACATAGATGCCTTCTGCTATAGATTTGTTGTATGTACATTGGAAAGGGTTAAGGGATTTATGTATAAAGGATATTATAGTTAAAAGAGCACTTATGTCATTATATATGTAACAAAAACATCATTCACATCTCATTTAATCATATTAAGTTCACAAATTTCAATTAATTCATTTATCCAAATCTATTACAAATTTACAAACATCACCTGTAAACTGACTTTCGGGATTTACGACCAACAAAGATACTAATTAATCTGCGCCTTCAGTAATAAATGTTATCTGGAGAATTGTAATGAGAATTAACCCTTTCCCACATATATGAAATCTGCAGCAGACGCCTTTGAAAACAGCTAGGCAAAAGTATGGAAAATCTCTACAAATGATCGATTATATAGTTATTGAATACAGTTGAAATCATTGTGGCAAATGGAGAAATTGCTCATTATAAGCAATTTCTCCATTTGTCACATTGTTTTAAAACGTTGTTTGCTACAGATGCGTCAAGACCTCTACAGACCTCGGAAGTTCTTGTTTTGCTCGAGATGGCCTCAATATATTAAAGTAAAATTGTAATTTGAAACCCTTTCCCACATGTAAATGCTTTCTGAAGCCTGTGCAGCAGACAACTAAATTTATTAGAATATTATGGCAAAAGAAGAAATTGCTCCTAATTTGTTTTCAGCCAATTTACTTTAATTGTTTATAGGCTTTCCTTTATTCTGCCAAGATGTTTGCAAAGTTGTCTGCTGCAGATTTGTTGTATAGATTTTATTTGTATAGGGATTTTCCACGTTTTTGAGTAGATAATTTGAAAGGGATTTTCCACGTCTTTGACTAGATGTTTATATAGAGATTTTCTGCGGTTTTTGACTAGATGTTCTTTAACCCTTTCCCTCATATAGATGCTTTCTGACGCCTTTTCAGCAGACGGCTTTTTGAAAACATAGTGACAAAAGCAGAAATTGCTCAAAACGAGCAATTTCTCCTTTTGACACAATGTTTTCCCCTTTAGTCATAGGTTATCCATTCAATTATAGAGATTTTCTATGTTTTGATAAAAAATGTTCAAAGTCGTCTGCTGCAGAATTGTCGTATGAGGGAAAGGGTTAAGTCATTCTCGCATAATTCTTGTATGTTTGGAAGGTGGGGTTAATGTACGAAACTGAAAGATGCAATTAGACCTGTTTCTGTCAGAGTGTTTCAGCTCTATTTCAGGGTCCTTACCTATCTTTAATGACAGAAGAGTCAATATTGACACAGTTTCATGCTGTGTAAACCATTTCCAACTTGCAGACGCATTCAAACACATAATGAAGCAGACGATTTTTTAAATTGATTCCGACAAAAGGAGAAACCGCGCATAATGACCACTTTCTCCTTCTGCTAGAATGATTTCAACTACAGTAAATAACTATACTTTCATTTATACAGATTGTTCATATTTTTGTCTAGATCATCCGAGTTACGTAGATGTTTTTAATTTATTTTTTTTAACAGATTTGTTATATGTGGAAAAGGGTAAACTGAGATAGGGCCATGTCTGCTTGATAGATTCACCTGTTATGAAAAACTGAAAAAAAATTGTAGTGTTTAACCTTTTCCCCACATTAACTCTTTTCCTGCTTAAGATGCATTTTATCGCATCTGTTGGAGACGGCTTTTTGAAAACATAGTGACAAAAGGAGAAATTGCTCAAAACGAGCAATTTCTCCTTTTGCCACAATGTTTTTCCATTGTTTTATAAGTATACATTTTCAAAGTCGTCTGCGAGAGATTTGCTGTATGTGGGAAAGGGTTAAATAAATCTGCAGCAGACAAATTTGAAAATATTACTGAGATATAAATGAAACAATTCTTTTTTATTACCTTGGCAAAAGAAGAAATTACTCATTGTGAGCAGTTTCTCCTTTTGTCAAAATGTTTTTAAAAAAATCCTCAACTCCAGATGCTTCGAAAAGCATCTGTCGAAAAGAGTTAACCCTTTCCCTCATACGACAATTCTGCAGCAGACGAATTTGAACGTAATTTTTCAAAACATAGAAAATCTCCATAATTGAATGGATAACCTATGACAAAAAGTGGAAATCATTGTGGCAAAAGGAGAAATTGCACTGAAATTGCACGTTTTGTGCAATTTCTTCTTTTGTCATTATGTTTTCAAAAAACCGTCTGCTTCAGAGGCATCTATATGAGGGAAAGGGTTAATCTAAATTCAAAGGAGTCAAAATATCATTATGCTTTTAACCATTTCTCCCACATCCATCAGTCCTGCTGCAGTTGTCTTTGAAAACATCTAGGCAAAACAATGGAGAATCTCTGTAATGATTAATTTATTAAAAAGAGTTGAAAAAATTGCGGCAACAGGAGACATTGCTCATCATGAGCAATGTCTCCTGTTGCAACAATGTTTTCAAAATTTGTTTGTTGCAGCTGCATCAGAAAGAGTCTATTTGTACGTGGAAAAGGGTTTAAACAATTCTGCAATTTCAAATTATCAAGGTATTAAAGCAGTGAAAAATATACATGTATACATAAATAAAACTTAAAATTATTGAAAGGAGATGTAAAGTATCGGCTGTATCGGCAGAAAAAAGAACTAGCCATTAAACTTAACCCACCTCTCCCTCACTTTTCTGACACGTCTGAAGCAGAAGACTTTTAAAACAATGTGAGCAAATCGAGAAATTGATTAACCCTTTCCCTCATATAGACGCTTTCTGACGCCTCTGCAGCAGACAGCTTTTTGAAAACATATAGTGACAAAAGAAGAAATTGCTCAAGAGAGCAATTTCTCCTTTTGTCACAATGTTTTCCACTTTTAGTCATAGGTTATCCATTTAATAACAGGGATTTTTTATGTTTTGACACGAATATGTGTAATGTCTTCTGCTGCAGAATTGTCGTATGAGGGAAAGGGTTAAGATGAGCAATTTCTCTTTCTGTCACAAAAAGTTCAACTCTATTCAATAAAGAAACTTTTATTTGTAGATCCTTCTGTTGGAAAGTGTTAGGCCACAGTGTGTCTGCTGCAGACGCTTTACAATGTGTCTTTATACGACAATTCTGCAGCAGACGAGTTTAAACATATTTTGTCAAAATATAGAAAATCTCTATAATTTAATGGATAACCTAGTATGACTAAAAGTGAAAAAAACATTGTGGCAAAAGGAGAAATTGCTCGTTTTGAGCAATTTCTTCTTTTGTCACTTATGTTTTCAAAAAGCTGTCTTCTGCAGAGGCGTCACAATGTGTCTGCATGTGGGAAAGGGTTGACCAAAAGTGTGAAACATCAGCCAGAGGTTATGTCCTTGTGCATTACAACAGAGGCATTCCAAATATGACATTAGATATGATAGAATATAGCCCGGGAGAAAAGGGGCCAAAACAGGGTCTTAACCCTTTCTCACATACAACAAATCTGCAGTAGACGACTATAACAAATATCTAGGTAAAACATGAAAAATCCCGATATTTAAAAGTTTAATTATTAAATAGAGTTTGAAAACATTGTGAGAAAAGGGGAAATTGCTCATAATATGACTAATTTCACCTTTTGTTACAATGTTTTTAAAAGTCATTCTGCTGCAGAGGCGTCAGCAAGCATATATATGAGGGAAGTTAACCCTTTCCCTCATACGACAATTGTGCAGCAGACGACTTCAAACATATTTTGTCAAAAAATAGAAAATCTCTATAATTGAATGGATAACCAGTATGACTAAAAGTGTAAAACATTGTGTCAAAAGGAGAAATTGTTCGTCACAAAGCGCCTTTATGAGGGAAAGGGTTAATCCTTGCTTTGATTTGTGATCCCTAGTATGTTTGGTGATTTTTTAAAATCTTTACATCATTCAACAAATTGGCGGCAAACAACTTTGTAAACATCTAGGCAAAAGTATTGAAACAATTTAAAGTAAAACAATTGGTGAGAGTTGAAAACAAACATAGTGGCAATAGGAGAAACTCCTCATTAGTTGTCTGTCGCGGATGCGTCAACTTGGGTCCGCAGGAGGGAAAGGGTTGATAAAATATATGACTCAGACTCTTAACCCTTTCTCTCATACGACAATTCTGCAGCAGGCGATTTTGAACGTATTTTGTCAAAACATAGAAAATCTCCATAATTGAATGGATAACCTATGACAAAAAGTGGAAAACATTGTGGCAAAAGGAGAAATTGCACGTTTTGTGCAATTTCTTCTTTTGTCACTATGTTTTCAAAAAGCCGTCTGCTGCAGAGGCGTCAGAAAGCGTCTATATGAGGGAAAGGGTTAAAGCTCTTCAAAATACTGTTGAAAATGACATTAACCCTTTCCCAAAAACAGACACTTTCTGTAGCAGACTAACGTTCTTTACGTTTCATGAATGTCACTGTGACAAATGTCCTTTGTCTTCCACCTATGGGTTTACAGTCTATGTGGAAAAGCAGCCAGTTGCTCCGAAATTATGTTGTGTGGATAACTGGTGTGAGAAAGCCAGAAAACACATGAGAAGGTCAACTGGCCAAAATGAAAAATTGATATAAACAGTGCCCCTGTGAAATAACCATGGTTAAAACATGGTTGACCATGTTTCAAACATGATTAACCATGTTTAAAAAACAGGGTTGACCGTGTGTGGACCATGGATGAACCATGGTCAAACATGATTCATGCCGTGGTATATTGCCGCCTTTCTGGACATGGTCAACCATGAATGAAAGTCTGACCATGATTATCCATGTACCAAAGTCACATAATGACCATGGTCAAACATGCTTGACCATGATTCCAAAAACCATGGTCAAACATGTTTTGACCAAGGTTGTGGTATATTGCCGCCCCTGAAAACAAGGTCAAACATGTTCGACTGTGTGTTGATCATGGTCAAACATGTTTTGACCAAAAAACTGCCATAAAGACCATGGTCAAACATGTTTGTACTGTGGTTTATTGGGCCTTGACAAGTTTGGAAAGGTTGACGGACATCAAATCTTCTAAAACTATTCTTTGAACCAAATAACATGACCCCTGCGAAATGATCAGTTACAGTTCATGAATTATTCATGAACAATTCATGAATGGTTCACATCTACAATTCATAAATGGTAACCTGTACGAAATAGTCTGGGTGTACTGGGGTCAGATTCTGTACAGTAGAAAATACAGAAAGACTTTGCAGACTCTGTACAGAAAATATTCTGCAGCATGGTTAATTGAAACACAGTTGAACCAGAATTCTATAAAAAATATTTGTTATATGAAGACATGGCTTCATCCATATGTGGCAATATAACTTTAATAAATCACCAATATAAAAATGTTGTTTATGACATAGCACAATACAATTTGCTAATTTAATAAACAATGTAACATTTAAGACATTTACCAGATGTGCCCATCAAGTTGTTCATAAGAAATTACAAAACTCTTCTCTGTGCCTTTGAAACACAGTTAACATATTTCTCCCACCAAAAAATGTAAAGGAAGTAGTAAATATTACTTACTTCTTTTTGAAGAGTTCCTGTGTTTTATGCTAGAGTTAACTCCCTTGGTATATTTCAAATTCAAGTTCAGTCAGTGGTATTTTTGGTTATTCTACTGGTATTTCAGTAATATAGCAGGTACCAATGAAATTCCACTGGATGCATTAAGTAGTATGTATAAAATAAATCATATTTGTTTTTAATTATCTTTTGGTTTTAGTGGTTTATTCAACATCAAATGAAATTGTTAATGACCATGAATGACCATGAATCATGGTCACTACGCTGATGGAAATTCTGAGCAAAAAACACACAGTAAAATTTAAATTTTAAACTTTTATTTATACTGATTTGACCATGGTTTGACAGTGGTCAGACCATGGTCAAAACACAGTTGACCATGGTCATAAAAATCATTGTCAAAAGTTTTGAAATCATCATTGACAACCATGGTTTGACCATGGTCATTCATGTTTGAACATGGATCATGGATATCTTTACACAGGGGTGTTGAAGCCATAATCAATCTGTAGCAGACGTATTGAAAATATTGTGGCAAATGGAGAAATTGCTCATTATTGGGTAATTTCCCATTTTGCCTGAATGTTTTCAACTTTATTCAATGAAGGATTGACTTTTTGAGGAGATTTCCCATTGTCTTGCTCAGATTTTACTTTCATTCATAAATATTTTCGTCTGCTGCAGATTTCCCCTTTTGCCACATTGTTTTCAACAGTTTTGAATAGTCATACTTTCCTTTATGAAGATTTTCGTCTGCTGCAGATTTATTGTATGTGTGAAAGGGTTGACAGTTATCTTTGACAGTTGACATCAAAAGCTTGTTGACATGATGTTGAAAATGGCGTAAAACAACATTCAAACATACACTATCTATATAATGCTCTACCTTCAGGGTCTCACATTTACCAGTTATCTTTGACAGTTGATATTATATACATTAAGTCTTGGCTCACTGACCGAGGGGGCCTGTGGAGGTCCGAGGACCACCACCGGTCAATTGGCTATTAAAGTCTAAAATTTGACCATTGTTGATTTTCGTTCAAAATGAGAGTTTATTCAATGGACTTTTATCGTTCTTACTCGTACTTTAGTGAATTAATTGTTACTTTTGCTTTTGTTAACAGTATGATAGCCCATAGAAATAAGTTTTGTATAAATGACACAGGATAACATAGTTCTTGTTGAAATTCGGAATGCAATTATTAGAGATCCCTTGTTTTGTACTGTACTAAGAGGTGTGTGTGGAAAATTGATACCTTGTTTTGTACTGTACTAAGAGGTGCATGGGGAAAAATTAATATCTTGCGAGACCGAAGTAGACAATACAAAGCCATGTCTCGCTACTGTTGCACAATTTTCCTTTTATTATATATACCGTATATAACTTTTTAAGACAGAATAAAGATATGATATATATATACATGTACACATTTCTATATTTTCGTGATTGTTCTTAGGTAAGTTTATAGAGCTCTAGACAAGTTGATTATTTCAAATTCTAAAACCCTTATTTGACATGCAAACGCTATTCAAATGAATCGTCTTGGTGACATGTATACAGTTTGGTTTAGTTTAGAAATATAGATGGGAAAAGACCAGTTAACTCCTCCTTATCTGAGTCTCTGGGTCTTCATAGCTAGACTTGATAATACAAACCCTTTCCCACATATAAACAGCCTCAGTGGTGAAGTGGCAGAGTGTCCGCCTTGGGTGCGAGAGGTCACAGGTTGGATCCCCGGTCAGGTCATACCAAAGACTTAAAAAATGGTAGTAGTGGCTGCTCTCCTTGGCACTCTGGGTTGCGGGGTTAACATTACGACTTACGTGTGGCTTTTAATTTAGTGTCAGGATAAATGGACAAGTAGTATTGGTAACTTACCCAGGAAACGCCTTGATATAACTGAAAAATTGTTGAAAGGGCGTTTAACACCAAACAATATACCACATATAGACACTTTCTGACGCCTCTGCAGCAGATGCTTTTTTGAAAACATTGTGGCAAAAAGAAGTAATTGCTCAGAACAAGCACTTTCTCCTTTTGCCACAATATTTTTAAGTCTATATTCAATATTTAAACTTTTATTTTTAGAGATTTTCCATATTTTTGCACAGATGATTTCATGATTTGTATACATGTGGGAAAGGGTTAAACAAACATTCATGAAGGTATTGTGTACTTATTTTCAAGGGCAGTGGGCCAAATGATTCATGCACTTGTAAGAATCCGCTGTGGTCGAGTTGTTAGCGTCAGGGATTTGAAACCGGGCATCCCGGGTTCGATTCCCAGTCGCGGCACGACGGTCATGGTGGTTTGTTAACCAAGGGATCATGAATATAACCATGATGTCACCATGATATAACTGAAACATTGTTAAAAACAGCATAAAACCCCAATAAAACAAACAAATAAAACAAATAATGCACTTGTCTTGGGTCATTAATCTTCACAATATTTAATATATTGGATTGGGTTGTTGACAAAGCCTTTCAATGTTTGTAACTATCTATCGATCATGGGCATATATAATTTCATATTTTATTTTCTTGATTTGATATTTTAATCCTTTCCCACATATAGATGCATTTTGATGCTTCTGCTACAGGCTACTTTTGAAAACATTGAAGCAAAAGGAGAAATTGCCACAATGTTTTCAAATCAATTAAATAATTTTACTTTCATTTTTTTGAGATTTTTCATAATTTCGCCTTGATATTTTCAAAGTTCCCTGCCGCTTATTTGCTGTATGTTGGAAAGGGTTAAAGTAATCTGGTTTTAACGTTTCTAATAAACATAACTTATACCCCTTACTAACCCTTTCTCTCATATAGGCGCTTTCTGACGCAGCTGCAGCAGACGACTTTTAAAAAATTGTGACAAAAGGAGAAATTGCTCAATAGAACAATAGAGATTTTTTCCATATTTTTTAGAAGATATTTTAAAAGTCGTCTGCAGATTTGTTGTATGTGGGAAAGGATTAAGATCTCTCTGACCCCATTCTAGGATGACACGTTAGTGGTGGGTAAGAAAGGTAAATATTTGACCAAAGCCACTAAACCTCAAGTGGCAATATTAACAGTTGATAATGTCATAACACCATGATTGATATACAGGTCCCTCCCCTAAACATTTCCTGATACTCTGTTCACTTTTGAAAACATTATGGGAAAAGGAGAAATTGCTCTTAACCCTTTCCCTCATAAGACAATTCTGCAGCAGACGACTTTGAACATATTTTGTCAAAAAATGGAAAATCTCTATAACTGAATGGATAACCTATGACTAAAAGTGGATAACATTGTGGCAAAAGGAGAAATTGCTTGTTATGAGCAATTTCTTCTTTTGTCACTATGCTTTAAAAAAAGCCATCTGCTGCAGAGGCATCAGAAAGCGTCTATATGAGGGAAAGGGTTAATGAATCATCAATTATACCTTTACCATTTTCAACATACGACAAACTGCAGGAGACGACTTAAAAATATCTAGAATAAATTAAGAAACATCTCTTTAAATGAAAATATAATTTGAATATGTTCAAATGTCTTTTGCTACAGAGATGTCGGAAATCATCTGCCTGATTTGTTGTAAGTGCATGCCATAGGGCTGAGCCCCGGTAGCTCAGTCCATAGCGAAGCGGGCTGTCAATCCAGGGGTTGTGAGTTTGAATCCCAGCTTGGCCAACATTCTTTCCGATTTTTGACAAAAGTCACTGTGACCTGCGTCATTCGTCTTTTACCAATGGGTTGTTTAACAGTCTATGTGGAAAAGTAGCCAGTTGCTTGGAAAGTATGTTGTGTGTTGTACTGGTGTGGGAAAACCAGGAAATGCATGAGTAGGTGGACTGGTCGCCGTGATATGACAGAAAAATTGTTGAAAATGGCGTTAAACCCCAATCAATCAATAAAGCATGCCATAGGAAAGGAGAAGATTAAATAAGTTCTATAAGTGAAAGTTTAAATCAACATATTACCCTCTATTACTTTACTTGGCGCCTATGGTTGGCAAAATATTTAAGTAAATAATATGAAAATGTTATTTTATAGTCAACTCAACCCTTCTTTTGATAGAACAAATTATCTGTAACAATGCTCCAGCAGATAACATTTACAATCCAAAAAGGAAACATGATTTATTTTCATTTCTCTTACCAGTTTGACAAAAATAACAAACAATTGTTTCTTGCTTAAATGTCTTGGAATTTGTTTTATAAATGAAACTTTAATTAAACTCTTTCCCACATAAATGATCAAAAAGGAAAGGGATAAAGATTGATATACAGGTCCCCCCAAAATATCTGATACAAAGTCTACTTTTAAAACATGGGAAAAGTAGAAATTGCTCATAAAGAACATTTAAGCCTTTCCCAGATATAACAAATCTGCAGCCGACAACGTTTAAAATATTTTGATAAAAACCTGAAAAATCTCAATAAAAGATGGCTTAATTGTTAAATAAAGTTGAAAACAACATGGCCAAAGACGAAATTGCTCATCATAAGCAATTTCACCTTCGGCCACAATTAATGTTTTCAAAAGTCGTCTGCTGCTATTGCATCAAAATGCAGGCAGGTTAATGATTGATATAGTAGGTCCCCCCAAATTCCTGATGCACAGTTAATTTTTGTAAATTATGTGAAAAGGAAAAACTAAAAAATTTATAATGAACCTCGAATTAGGGAAACAAAATTGACGAAATATATTCCTTTAAGTTTTTAATTCATTAAGCGCTAAGTAAGGTTGGTGGACCCTGGTCCCCCCTAAATTCCTGATACACTGTCAATTTTGAAAGCATTATGGGAAAAGGAAATCTGGCACGCTTTCCCACATTTATAGAGCAACTTGGCAGACAGCCTTTGAAAATGCTTTTTGGAAGATGACCTTTGAAAACACTGGCAACAGGTGAAATGGCTGATAAATTGACTAATTGTTATCTGTCTCCCTTTCATACATGTAGCTTTTAGAAGCATCTTGGCAGATGACCTTTGAAAACATTGTGGGAAAAGGAGAAATTGCTCATAAAGAACATTGAATTATTGTTATCCTTACCCTTGTGTGGAAGCATTTTGAGGCATCTGTTGTAGACAAATTTGAAAACATTGTGACAAAAGGAGAAATTTCTCATACAGACGATTTCTGATGCCTTTGAAGCAGACAACTTTTGAAAACACTGGCAAAAGAAGAAATTGCTCATCATTCCTTTTGCCACAATGTTATTTAGTTATTGGATAAATCCATTCAATAAAATAGATTTTTCATTTTTTGACAAAATACGTTCAAAGTCGTCTGCTGCAGATTTCGTTTATGTTCGAATTCAGGGTTCAATTAAAATTTCATTTATAAGGCAAAATCCAATTAAAGGAAGAAAAATGGACAAGCAAGAAACAAATATTTCTTTTTTTTTACTGTCAAACTGGTCAGAGATATTGAAAATGAATCATGTTTCCCTTTTCTACAATGTTATCTGCTGGAGACATACAGATAATCTGTTCTATTAAAAGAAGGGTTGAGTTTGGTTGACCATAATTATTTTTTTTATATTATTTACTTAAATATTTTGCCAGCTATTAATTCAGCCAATTAAGTAATAGATGATAAAATGTTGATTTAACCTTTCACTAATAGAACTAATTTAACCCTTTCCTCTCCCTTTCCTCTCCCGTGGCATGCACTTACAACAAATCAGGCAGGCGCTTTCTGACATCTCTGTAGCAGATGGCTTTTGAAAATGTGGTGGCAAAAGGAGAAATCGCTCCTTTTGTCACAATATTTATTTTCAATAATTATGTCTCATTTAAAGAGATGTTTCTTAATTTATTCTAGATATTTTTAAAGTCGTCTCCTGCAGTTTGTCATATGTGGGAAAAAGTACAGGTATAATTGATGCTGCAGATGCGCAAAATATGTGTCTACAAGTGCATTGTTTTTTCTTAACCCAAATTGGGACCTAAATATTCTAAGCCACATTCACAATCAAAAGACTACTCTATTTTAACAAAAGGAGGCCTAAATTTCACAAAACCTGTCTTTCATCACATTTTACATGTCACTATTTTCACAATTGAAAGGGCCCTGGTCACAACACAGCAAAAAAAACACTAAAGTGAGAAAGGGATAAGAATAAGAAGAAATTAACTTATAACAATCTTCATTTATGTTACAATCTTGTTTTATTATCCCTTTCCCCCATATAGACGCTTTCTGATGCCTCTTCAGCAGACAGCTTCTTGAAAACATTGCGACAAAAGAAGAAATTGCTCAAAACAAACAATTTCTCCTTTTGCCACAATGTTTTTCCCTTTTTTGACAAAATATGTTCAAAGTCGTCTGGCGCAGAATTGTTGTATGAGGGAAATGGATAGTTAACACACATGAAAACATTATTTATTAACCTATGAAACTGTCTGAAATGGTCCAAACTAGTCGAAGGAGGCAACCATTTTGGATAATGTTTCATGTGTAAAAAAACAGATTGAAAATTATCGTCTTTAATTGAATCAACTAGTTTTAAAGTCAATATTTATTGATATATAAGTGCCATATAATTTTTATTGTCCGGATTGCTCTAGCAATTCCGGTCTATAGATTGGCGATGTCCATCCGTCTGTCTGTCTGTCTGTTCGTCCGTCAACATTTTGGTTAAAATTTCAGGTTGAGGCAAAATCTCAGCACTGGCAAGGGTTACAAACTTGAAACTTTGCCTGAAGGTAACCAGTATCAAGTTCTTTTGATTTCTATGGTTACTTTGACCTTGACCTTGGTTTGTCGATTTTCAAGGTCAAATTGTCGACAAACACGCCTTACCGTCTTCAGCGGTTTCTTGTTTACTAACATTCTTACAAAACACGGAGCAGGTGATCAGGTTTCCATTTCTTGAGTTGGGTCACTTAACCCTTTCCCACCAGCCGACGTATTTTGGCACAGTCAATAGCAGCAGACGACTTTTCAAAACATTGTGGCCATGATGAGCAATTTCCCCTTTGGCCACAATGTTTTCAACTTTATTTAACAATTGAGCTATCTTTTATTGAGATTTTTCCTCAATATGTTTTCATAGTCGTCTGCTGCAGATTTGTTGTATGTGGGAAAGGGTTACATACTTTTAAAATTGTAGTAAATGGTAGTAACGGATTTTCTCATCGGTGCTCAGGATTGTAGGGACAGCACTATGACTAATGCATCGGTGTCGGGATAAATAATACCAGAAGTATTGGTAATATACCCTGATATAACTGTTATAACTGATATAACTGATATAACTGATATATTGTTGAAAGTGGCCTAACACACAATTCAAATACGGTTTTGATCAAGTCAGTATTATTAATTTTTTTTTTTTTTTTGCAACAGTGATGAGAAATGTTAATGAATAATCTTAGAATGAAACAAATGCTTTATAACTTATCTACAGCAGACAACTCTGAATACATCAGTGCAAAACTATGGAAACTTTTTATAAATGAAAGTAAAGTAATTGTGAATTGTGCTGAAAATATTTGCAACACTGTTTTGAAAAATTGTCTGCTGCATATTTCAGTCAAAAACGTCTGCATGTGAGAAAGAGTTGAATTATATTCCCCCCCTTTATGGACAAACAATGTTTAGTGAAAACAAGTCTCGTAATGATCATTGTGACATCCTAGATAGAGCACAGAGTGATTCTAGAGTTTTATTGTGCTGATATTTGCTGATATTTCACAGATAATCACTTAACCCTTTCCTTAATATAACAATTCTGCAGCAGACGACTTTGAACATATTTTGTCAAAAAATGGAAAGTCTCTTTAACTGAATGGATAACTTATGACTAAAAGTGGAAAACATTGTGGCAAAAGGAGAAATTGCTTGTTTTGAGCAATTTCTTCTTTTGTCACCATGTTTTAAAAAAAGCCATCTGCTGCAGAAAGCGGCCATATAAGGGAAAACATTAAATAAAGATTTCTATTTATAGATGGGGTTCAAAGTGCGCACGTCTAAATTTAGACATGTATACGGCGATGCTCACAGGAAAGAACTCTGCTACGAAAACATATCCCTCACACGACACGCCCATGATGGGAATTTCTGCTGCGTCAACCCAAAGTTTGTTGCTGTGGTAACGGAAGCTGCAGGCGGCGGAGCATTTCTCGTTCTTCCAATATCTCAAGTAAGTTTATGCCTTTTCCCACGTACAATAAATCTGCAGCAGACAACTTTGAAAACCTATATACAAAAATGTGAAAAACCTCCATAAATGAGAGTTGAATTATTAAAAAAGTAGAAAACATTGTGGCAAAAGGAGGAATTGCTCGTTTTGAGCAATTTCTTCTTTTGCCACAATGTTTTCAAAAGTTGTCTGCTGCCGATGCGTCAAAAAGTGTCTATATGTTGAAAAGGGTTAACCTATTTACCACAAACATGAACAACAACTTAAACCAATTAAAACATGAGGGCAAATATATGATGTATTCGTAAAATGAAAGAATACAATGGAACCTGTGTAAAGACCCATGGGAAGACAACAATCAGGTTTTTGTTCTCAGGTGGTGTTTAATTGCAGGGTCATTTATGCCGAAAATGAGCGATTGGGAAACCAAACTAAATTATTTTGTCAATAGAGTTGAAATCATTGTGGCTCAAGGGAGAAGTATTGAGCAATCTCCCTTTCGCCACTTGTTTTCAAATGTTGCAGATGTGTCAAAATGCAAAAGGATTAAATTGTTGTTTGATTCATGTATATTTATATCTTTACCACATACAGAAGCTTTCCAACTCCCAAGATAGGATGGGTGTTGAAATATAATGTAATGTTGAGAGTTTTTTGCACTATTATTTGACATGAATATATTGAGAAATATATATAAGAAAAGATTGAACCTTTGACCTAACAATTTACGTTTTGTTTGTGTGAATTATGTTTTAACCCTTTCCCTCATATGACAATTCTGCAGCAGACGACTTTGAACATGTTTTGTCAAAAAATGGAAAATCTCTATAATTGAATGGATAACCTATGACTAAAAGTGGAAAACATTGTGGCAAAAGGAGAAATTGCTCGTTCTGAGCAATTTCTTATTTTGTCACTATGTTTCCAAAAAGCCGTCTGCTGCAGAGGCGTCAGAAAGCGTCTATATGAGGGAAAGGGTTTAACAGCTTTCAATAGTATTTTAATTTTATGATGGTGTTCCTGGGTACATAACTTATATTATTTTTATCCTGACTCCAGCGCATCAGGCAATATACTGTCCCAACAACCCCGATGGTCAATGAGGGAAGCTACCTTTTTTAAAGTCTTTAGTTTGACCCTAAAACCAGATGTTGTGAGTATTTCAAATTCCAAAATCCTTATTTGACCCTTAACTCATATGTTGAGAGTATTTCGCATTCCTAAATCCTTATTTGATCCCCAAACCATATATTGTGAATGTTTCACAACCCTAAATCCTTATTTGACCCCCGAACCATATATTGTGAATGTTTCACAACCCTAAATCCTTATTTGACCCCCGAACCATATATTGTGAATGTTTCACATCCCTAAATCCTTATTTGACCCCAAAACCTTATGTTGTAAATATTTCACATCCCTAAATCCTTATTTGTCCTTAAAACCCTATGCTGTGAGTTTTTCACATTCCTACATGAAAAATGCTCTGTTATCTAGTTCTCTGAACAGTTTATAACTTTTGTTGTTTTTCATATCTTTACAGACGGGTAGAATTCCAATTAATGCGCCAAAAGTTTGCGGTCATGCATCGAGCGTGCTGGACATCAAGTGGAATCCATTCAAAGACAACATCATAGCCTCATCGTCGGAAGACTGTACGGTATGTGTTGATTAATATTGTAATGATGGTCATCATAAATAGGACTTGGGTACAATGCTTGGAATACAAGTTTCTTTATCTAGCCAGGACATAAAATTGGATTAATCTGTACCTACATCATAACCATTGTGTATGTTAATTGTTATGGCTTTGTTAACTTGTCGTTTTATCTATGTCTTAATTTTTAGCTCGACTTTTGAAAAAAACGAGAGCTATTGTCATGACCCTGGCGTCGTCCGGTTAAGGTTTTTTGTTTAGCTCATTTTTTTCCTCCCTATCAGTCGAGCGTCTGTGCCGTACGCGTTGCTCTTGTTATATTGTGAAGTAAATTGTACATTTTATATTCTATTTTTCTGCAAGTACAAACATTGTTGCAGAGCGCAGAAAATAATGGTAGCAATATGGAGCGAATCAGTCTTAGGACGGTCATGGTGGAGTGCCCTTGGGCAAGGCACATTTCCTAGCCTAGTACTGGTTTGTTACCCAGGGATCATGACTAAGTGAACTGTTGCCGTGATATAACTGAAATAATGTTGAACATTGCGTAAAACACCAATAAAACAAAAAATCGGATCAGAAAGTATAGGGCACGATTATTTATAATTTTATCTTAAATACAATAATTAATCATTTTTTTGCATTTATTTTATTGTAATAATACCTTCTGCTTTCATTGCTCCATTGTCTAATTAAGTTCAAGGTTGAAAGTAATATACTAACCTTTATCGATATTAATATCTTAATTCTTTGATGATGTTATATTTTCCTGACATTTTCTCAAAGCATATGGCTTTTGAAATATCACATCAGGTAAATGATTAATTGAATATTTTGAAGAGGTAAGTGATAAATTGAATATTTTGGACAGGTAAATGATTAATTGAATATTTTGGATAGGTCAAATGATTACCGATAATTGAATATCTTGAACAGGCTAACAGCTGATTAAATATTTTGAACAGGTTAATGATGAATTTAATATTTTGAGCAGGTTAATTATGAATTGAATATTTTGCACAGGTAAAAATCTGGCAGATACCTGACGGTGGATTGAAGAGCAATTTATCTGACTGGCAGGTGGATCTACATGGTCACACCAGGCGGGTGGGGTACGTGGAATGGCATCC
The DNA here is from genome assembly GCA_031761405.1 of Serripes groenlandicus. Lineage (NCBI taxonomy): Eukaryota > Metazoa > Mollusca > Bivalvia > Cardiida > Cardiidae > Serripes > Serripes groenlandicus. The sequence continues at coordinate 935,400 of JASEVX010000016.1, forward strand.
GACCGCAGAAAATATCCTTCTTAGTTCTGGCTTAGATTATAAGGTAATTGATATTCAACTATATTAATAACCCCCAGCAGGGCAACAAACAAAGTTTAGGGAGGATACCTCTGAGTGAGCTTGTCAGTCTGTCAGTCCGTCCGTCTGTAGGTCTGATGGATTTAACTGTGTCCTGTAAAATAACTCTTTAAGGGTTGATGGACGTATCATTGTCTTACACAGGTTTAACCCATTCCTACTTATAGACGCTTTCTGACACCTCTGCAACAGACAAGTTTTTGAAAATATTGTGACAAAAGGAACAATTTCTCACTTGACCCGATGTTTTCAACTTTATTCAACTGTTGAACTGTCATATTTTCCATATTATTGTCTAGATGATTTCAAAGTTTTCTGTTCAGACGTCTGTTAAGAGGTCTTGTTTGACTTTAGTTACAAACCACCACAGTAATGTCCCACTTTCAACATACAACTAACAATTTTTACTTTGGTTACAAGCCACATGTTAATATTAATGTGACAGGACTGCCTGGGTGGTGCAGTGTTAGAGTGTCTTCCTCATGTGTGGGGAGGTTGCAGTTCGATCCCCTGACAGATCATACCAAATACTTTAAAAATTGTAGTAATGGCTGCTCGCCTTAGTGCTCACAGTTGCAGGGTAAGGATTACCACTGACTTGCTTGTTTCAGGATAAATGGAGCAGTAGAACTGGTAAGTTACCCAGGAAACGCTGTGATATAACTGAAAAATTGTTGAAAGTGGCGTAAAACACACCAAACATTCAATTTATGTGACAAGGTAGTATTTTGGTGGTATTAATCACTTTCTGTGATATCTATAGTTATGTTATGTTGTTTTGTATTGTGTTATGTCTGACAGAGCTCTAGATAAGGGGCGTTTTGCATGTGTTAAAATCCTTATTTGACATTCAAACCCTATATTGTGGGTACTCAAAAGAATCGTCTCAGTGAGACGATTCTTTTGAGTACCCACAACATAGGATTTGATTGAGTAAGAAGAAAGATATTGTGGTGAAAAGACCTGTTCACTCGCTTTCAAAGACTAATGCTAGTTCATCCTCTGACATCTTATTAAGTTTATAAAGCACCAACTGTTCTGTTCATACTCTTGTGTACACATTAGTTGGAGAAACCAATCAGGGAATTTTGTCAGGCACACAACTTTATATTTATGACAACCACAATCCATATGTGACATTACCTGTCTTCAAACATATTTTATGTTTAAAGTGTGTAACATGGAATGTAGAAATGTTAAAACCAGTCAAAATCATAGACTGTACTCTTGATTTCCATTTTCAGTGAATGCAATGTGATGTAAAACAAGTAGAACCAGTTAAAGTCATAGACTGATTTCATGTTTGTTTTAAACATTGTATGAAATGAAATGTAAAACAAGCAGAACCTGTTTAAATAGACTCAAAAATGCTTGTTTACCTTATGATTTGTAATGTGTAACAAGCTAAACCAGTCAAAATCATAGACTGCCTTCATATTTTAATTTCATAGTGTATGATATGGAATGTAGAACAAGCGGAACCAGTCAACATCATAGACTGTCATACAGATGTTATTTTCTCGATGTCCTGGAACAGAGATGGAAGTTTGTTTTCCACAACTTCAAAAGACAAAACTTTACGGGTTGTAGATCCAAGGGCAGGTAAATGTGTTCAGGTATGTCATCATTTGATATGTTTCATAAAGTGTTGAGCCCTGGTTTCAGAGTCTGGCCATCAATCCAGGGGTTGTGAGTTCGAACCCAAGCTTGGCAATCATACTTTCCGACGTTTAACAAAAGTCAATGCAACAAGGGTGTTTGGAAAATGTTGTGGGGATCGCTGGTGTGAAATACCCAGGAAACACATGAAAAGTGAACTGGCCTCCATGATATGCTAAAAAAATGGTTGAATTTGCATTTAACCCAAATCAATCAAATTTCTTAAAGTGTTCAAGGAAAGTCATTGTGATGATCCTGTGTCTGTCGGCAATAATCATGTCAACAAATTCTTTGAACAATATCTCCTAAAACCACTGACCAATTTCAACTTTAACTTCAGTTGCTGCATCAGAAAGGGGGACAAATTGTCAGACAAAGACTTCTTCTCCTCTGATACTGTCAATCTGAATTCAATATGATAGGATAGAAATGTTCCTTAGGTGACCCTACACGATATTGATTGGCATCATGAGAATGGTCTAGTGGAAAGAGGCAGGCCTGAGGATTTTGAACAACTTTGAAAAGATACGGAAAGTCTCTAGAAATATAAATACTGAACAAAGTTGAAAACAATGTGGCAGAATGAGAAATTGCTTGTTTTGAGAAATTTCTTCTTTTGTCACAATGTTTTCAAAAGTTGTCTGCTGCAGAGGCCTCAAAATGCGTCTATAAGTGGGAAAGGGTTAAGCTATTGGGGGGCAAATTCAATCTGAACCTCCGGAATATTTCTGCGCAAAAAAGTTACCCCATGTTGGTCCTCTTCATCCAGAGCAAATCTCTAAGAGATGACTTAATCCTTTCCCTCATATAGACACTTTCTGACGCCTCTGCAGCAGACGACTTTTTGAAAACATAGTGACAAAAGAAGAAATTGCACAAAACGTGCAATTTCACCTTTTGCCACAATGTTTTCCACTTTTTGTCATAGGTTATCCATTTAATTATGGAGATTTCCCATGTTTTGACAAAATATGTTCAAAGTCGTCTGCTGCAGAATTGTTGTATGAGGGAAAGGGTTAAAAAAAACCATAGATAAAAAAAGTATAATTAATGGTGGTATTGAAACCTCTCTGGTCAAAGGAGAAATTTCTCCTCTTGCCTTAATGTTTTCAAATCTTTAAAAGTCAAGACACAGCTGGTCTGATACTGAGCAGATTAACCCTTTCCCTCATACGACAATTCTGCAGCAGACGACTTTGGATATTTCTTGACAAAAAAAAAAAAAAATCTCTATAATTAAATGGATAACCTATGACTAAAAGTGGAAAACATTGTGGCAAAAGGAGAAATTGCTCGTTTTGAGCAATTTCTTCTTTTGTCACTATGTTTTCAAAAAGCCGTCTGCTACAGAGGCGTCAGAAGGTGTCTATATGAGGTAAAGGGTTAAGTATAAGGGCCTCATATACATGTAGTCCCAAAACTAAAAAAAAACAAAACCTAGAGGACAATATAAGGGATGTTTTACATCATCTTAATCCTTTCCATTGTCAAGAAAGATATTTTGGAGGTAAGATCAGCTTATTTGATCTTATCTAGCGGAAGACTTTAAAAACATCTTGGCAAAATAATTGTTAAACACTTTAATTGAAAGTGTACTAGATGAAAAGAGTTGGAAAACATTTTTCCTATTGCCACAAAGTTTTCAAAGTCATGTGCTGCAGTTGCGTGAAAATGCTTCTGCAAGAGAGAAAAGGGTTATAGATCAGCTGACAATCCCTTTATATTCCCATTTCAGGAGTCAAAAGACATTTTGTTAGATCAGCTGACAATCCCTTTATCTTCCCTTTTCAGGAGTCAAAAGACATTTTTGCATCAGTTAGACCCACAAAGAACGTGTTTCTTGGTGATACAGGAAAGATCTTCTGTACAGGGTTCAACCAAGGAAACAGGGATCTGGCAATATGGGATATCGTAAGTTGGTTAAAAACTTGGGTTACATTGACTGTTCATGTGTTAACCCTTTCCTTCATAAGACAAATCTGCAGCAGACGACTTTGAACATATTTTGTCAAAAAATAGAAAATCTCTATAATTGAATGGATAACCTAAGACTAAAAGTGGTAAACATTGTGGCAAAAGGAGAAATTACTCGTTTTGATCAATTTCTTCTCTTGTCACTATGTTTTCAAAAAGCTGTCTGCTGCAGAGGCGTCCGAAAGTGTCAATTGAGTGTCATATACAACAAATCTGATGACTTTCTTCAAATTAGACTTCTGATTGGTCAATTTAGAGAATGAATATGCTTCTGACCAATCAAATACCTAAGCACAAATTCTGAGTACGGATTAAACGTTTTAGAGCCAGAAGTTATTTTGAGCATGGAGTTCGTTTTTGAGCACCAAGAAAATGTTCAGAGTTTTATAGTCTCGGACCCCTTTCCCCCAGGGTTGATGCTCTTACCATTATGCTGTGATCGCATTAAATAATAAAATGAGTGCATCATAAATAACACCATTTAACCTTTTCCGCATGTAGACACTTTCTGACACCTCTAGAACAGACTACTTTTGTAAACATTGTGGCAAAAGTAGAAATTGAGCAATTTCTCTTTTTGCCACAATGTTTTTCCTCTCTTTTTAATATAAAACTCTCATTTATGAAGAATTTTAACCATTTTGCAAATATGATTTAAAAAAGTTGTCTGCTACAGATATGTTGTATGTAGGAAAAGGTTATGGACAAACAAAGATTATTATTTGCAACAGAACATATACGCTAATACAAAACCAAACCTTTGGACATCTGTAACAAGTGTAAGTTTGGATCAGCCTGCACATTTGTACAGGTCTAATCTGAATCTGCACTGATTGTGAAACACTCCCAAAAGCTTTTTTCACTAACGGACACTTTTTAATGCATATGATGTCGACAATTTTTTCGAAAAAACATTGTAGCAAGGGCAGAAATTTCTCCTTTTGCCACAATGTTTTCAACTTTATTCAATAATTACACCGGTAGCTCAGTCGGTAGCGACGTGGGCTGTCAATCCAGGTGTTGTGAGTTTGAATCCCGGCTCGGCCAACTTTCTTTCTGATGATTGACAAAAGTCAATACGACATGCGTCATTCGTCTTCCACCAATGGGCTAAGTCTATGTGGAAAAGCAGCCAGTTGCTTGGGAAGATTGTTGTGTGGAGTACTGGCATGAGAAAACCAGGAAATGCATGAGTAGGTGAACTGGCCGCCATGATATAACTGAGAAATTGTTAAAAACGGCGTTAAACCCCAATCAATCAATCAATCAATCAATAATTACACTTCTCCATATTTTTGTTCAGACATTTTTAATTTTGTCTGCAAACAATTTCATCTGCAGTTTAAATGTGGAGATTGGTGAGTAACTGGTTTGGGCTTGTGCTCCAATATTTAACCCTTTCCCTCAGACGACAATTCTGCAGCAGACGACTTTGAACGTATTTTGTCAAAACATAGAAAATCTCCATAATTGAATGGATAACCTATGACTAAAAGTGGAAAACATGGTGGCAAAAGGAGAAATTGCACGTTTTGTGCAATTTCTTCTTTTGTCACTATGTTTTCAAAAAGCCGTCTGCTGCAGAGGCGTCTGCAAGCGTTTATATGAGGGAAAGGGTTAACAGTTTTGCGACGGATTCCAACGGGATTTTAATTCTTGGACCCCTAATATCGCGTAATACTAGAACTCCAGTGAATATGTTTGCAAGTACAAACTGATATAATCTACATCAGATCTGTAGAATCATATTTGGTGATATATATTTATTTTTTTCCAGAGAAATATGCAGAAGGCTATGTGCCGCAGACAGATTGACAATTCTAACGGGATATTAACCCCATACTACGATCATGATACGAGGATAGTATTCATTGCTGGAAAGGTAGGTTCCTCAACCCTTTCCCACATGCACACACATGTTGACACATCTGCAACAGGTGACTTTTTGAAAACATTTTGACAAAAGGATTTTGCTTTGTCTTAACCCTTTCTCTTAAACGACAATTCTGCAGCAGACGACTTTGAACATGTTTTGTCAAAAGATAGAAAATCTCAATAATTGAATGGATAACCTATGACTTATAGTTGAAAACATTGAGGCAATGACTTATAGTGGAAAACATTGAGGCAAAAGGAGAAATTGCTCGTTTTGAGCAATTTCTTCTTTTGTCACCGTTTTCAAAAAGCCGCCTCCTGCAGAAAGTGATCAAGGTTAGTTATTGAGGTTGCCCTTTGCCGGAGTCCGTCAAAATATTTCTCCTCTGTAACCAGTGGGTCAATTGGGATGACACTTCACAGACAGCATCCTCTCAATTGCTCCACCATAATTCCTTCAATTCTTTTTTGATCCATGCAGAATTCTGGTTTTCATGGCAACCAAAAGAAATAAACTTAAACAATATTTTCCTTCCAAACCGGTTGACTGCTTTGCAAAGAGTTTTGTAGAAAAGTTTCTTGGGGGACCATCTTTCAGATTCCTTGAATCCATGTTGATTTGTCAAAAAGTATGGCCACCAGGGGGCGGGCTATTTTAAATGATATGGCTATATTGAAAACTTTAAAAATCTTCTTCTCCAAATGTATCTGTTCGATTTCTGAATAATTACGAAAAATTGTTCATTAGGGGACCCTCTGTCAAATTACGGCAAATACAGCCGCTGTCATGCTGATCTACACCCAAATAGTCCCTAAAAAACCTTTGTATATGTAGAAATGAGTGTATACCATCACCAGAATGTACATTGAGTTTAAATTCATTGAAAATGTGTATAGGATGCACTGGAAATAATTGATTTGATCAATTTTAGTATTTTGACCTTGTTTGAAAGTGAAAGTAGAGAATGCTAAACACTGTTTTTTTTCCGGGTCTGATTTGGTCCAAAATGACGATAACCATTTTCGCCTGGTGAGTTTTCTCTTGTATAATGCATGACCCCCCCCCCCCCCCCCCATTATCTTTGGATTGTTTTAAAGCTTAGAGGTAACTCTTTTCAATGATATATGGTGTTCTACATGAGAAACGCTTAGAAAGTGTGACAATTAAGGACTGAAACTCGTTAATTTACATGGAAACAAAGAATGGAATTTAGTTGGTGTATTGTAACATTGAAGCCATGTTGATAGGTTGAAAACATGGCCGCCAATAGCTGTTTTGCCTCATATGGCTAAAGTGATAACTTTAAAGATCTTCTTCAAAATTATCTGTCCGATTTCCAAATCATTTTGTAAAAATGTTTCTTAGGTGACCCTCATTCAGATTCCTTCAAACCATCAAGAATCTGGCCGCTTTCCAAATGTTCCTTTACAAGATAAGAAGCAAGTTTGTTGGTAAAAAGTTATTGTGGTAGGCATGACAAATCACATTGCATAATTTAGGTGAGAGATCCTGGGACATCATGGCCCTCTCGTTATGTAGTAGTTTTATACCACTTTCAACAATATTCCAGTTATATCATGGCATTTGTCAGCTCTATTCAATATATATTTTTTCATTTATAGAGATTTTACACATTCTTATCTAGATGGTTTAAAATTCTTCTGCAGCCCAATTCCTGTTTGTGTGAAAAAATTAACCCTTTGTCAGTTGCAAAAACGAGACTAAAGTGTTGCTTTTCAGGTGGTCGCAACAGCATCAGGTAGACGAAGATCCATTCTTACATTATATGTATTGTTAACAATTCTTTGTATTGTTTATTTACAGGGAGATGGTAATATAAACTATTATGAGATGGTAGACGAAGATCCATTCTTACATTATCTGAATTCTTACGGTTCGTCTTCCCCACAGAGAGCTCTAGGTAAGCTACAAAGTTGAGATCCTTGATACGTCCCTCTATGATTTCCAAATGTGATTTGCTGGTGTAGGTCCTTGACACGTTCCCTCTATGATTTCCAAATGTGATTTGCTGGTGGTCTTTGACACGTTACCTCAATGAATTCCCTTTGTGATTTGCTGATGTAGATCCTTGACACTTTTTACCTCTATGAATTCCCTATGTGATTTGCCTGTGTAGGTCCTTGACACGTTCCCTCTATGAATTCTAAATGTGATTTGCTGGTGAAGGTCCTTGACACGTTCCCTCTATGAATTCCAAATGTGATTTGCTGGTGAAGGTCATTGACAGGTTCCCTCTATGAATTCCAAATGTGATTTGCTGGTGAAGGTCATTGACAGGTTCCCCCTATGAATTCCAAATGTGATTTGCTGGTGAAGGTCCTTGACATGTTCCCTCTATGAATTCCCTTTGTGATTTGCTGGTGTAAATCCTTGACACTTTTTACCTCTATGAATTCCAAATGTTATTTACTTGTGTAGGTCCTTGACACGTTACCTCTATGAATTCCCTATGTGATTTGCCTGTGTAGGTCCTTGACACGTTACCTCTATGAATTCCCAATGTGATTTACTGGTGTAGGTCCTTGACACGTTACTTCTATGAATTCCAAATGTGATTTACTGGTGTAGGTCCTTGACATGTTACCTCTATGAATTCCCTATGTGATTTGCTGGTGCAGATCCTTGACACGTTCCCTCTATGAATTCCTATGTGATTTGCTGGTGAAGGTCCTTGACATGTTACCTCTATGAATTGATTATTCCCTATGTGATTTTCTGGTATTGGTCCTTGACACGTTCCATCTATGAATTCTCTATGTGATTTGCTGGTATAGGTCCTTGACACGTTCCTTGTATGATTTCCCTATGTGATTTCCCTCTATCATTTCCCTATGTGATTTCCCTAGGTCTAGGTAATTTCCCTATGTGATTTCCCTCTTTGATTTCCATATATGATTTCCCTATGTGATTACCCCATGTTATCTTTTGCAAAGATGTGAAAAGTGATAATAAAATATGTGGTTAACCCTTTCCCACATACAACAAATCTACAGACGATTTAGAAAACATGTTCATTAAAACATGAAAATCTCCTTAAATGAAAGTATAATTACTGAATATTAATGCTGATTGGTCAGAATTTAAGTAAAAACTACGTCATTTATCTATTCGAAGAGGTATTTTCTGACCTGTACAGAATCTAACATGGCAGATGTAAATTATATTTGAGGAATTTAAAGAGCCTGATTTCATAGAAATTGATGCACAAAGCTTGGCTGGATTTGATACTTCTCTTCATGATCATGATATTCCCCGCTATTTGCAGCTGAATTGGTTTCGAGAAATCGGTCAATCGCTCATCCTCGCCCTCTTTCACAGGTTGGCCCGGAATTCTTGTTGACATTGACAGCGAAGTTTAACGATTGCGTACTTCCAAGTTATTTGAAAATGAAGATGCTTTAATTTAATTGCTGTTGAAACCAATAAATTTTCTCAGATAAGTGCGAGTGAGGAAACCTTTGTCTAAAATGAACAGTTGGTACAACAGCACTGAGAGTGAATGAATGTTTTAGATGATCTTGATTGGGTTAGTTAAGAAGCCAATGTTTAGTGCGTACCGGTCCATAGATCCCTTAATATGTACACCATAATTCGCTGTTCAAAGCCATGTCATGAGACAGATTTATGATATTCCTTCATATAAACAATAATGAATCGGCATAGATGCGTAATCACATAAGTGCAGGATATAGATCAAACCCATTAAAACTAAGGTATTCAGAAAACAAAAACTCTGTTTTCATTTATGGCCGTTGTTGCTAGGCACATAGCCCCATTATTCAGTACAGCTTAGGCCAACTGGCCCCAGTCGTTTACGATCTGGAATGAACCCTGCATCTTGCAATCAATCATTTGGTCGATTCTGAATATATATATATTTTTTTATTCCAGGTGTAATGCCGAAACGAGGCTGTAATCCAGAGAAGTGTGAAATCATGAGGTTTTACAAACTGCATGCTGCCAGAAATTTTGTTGAACCCATATCTATGATAGTCCCAAGAAAAGTAGGTCTATGCATGCATTTTTTAAGAATTGGCGCCATTTTTTTTTTTTTTTAAAACATTATTTATTTTACATCATTTGCGAAGCAAGCTTTCAGCTTATATTAATCACGCTCGATGTCTGCTTCCTGGAGACTTAACCAGTACTCTCGCCGTTTGTGTGGAAAAATCCCAAAGTCAGGACCCGCTCATCACAGGACTCGAACCAGAGACAAACGCTCTTCCTCTGCACCACTGTCTTATGTCTTATTGGCGTCATTCTTGCTGTATGCGTCGTCACAAAGTTTTAACGTTACCTCAAAAACCGTTTAACATTTTCAAATAGAACTTGATATACAGGTTCCTAGTAACATTACACATGTCTATGCCAAGTCACAACAAAATTATTTAGAAATGCCCCTTTTTCGACTAAGAAAAAACAGACGAGCATTGGTATTTGCTCCGTGGTGCTCTTGTCAATATCCAATTAACCTATTCCCACTTTCAGGAGCAACAGATGACTTTCAGGGTGCTTTCTTTAAGATTGAGAGGTTTTTAGCTTGACTATTCAGACGGCTTTTTGAAAACAAAGTGACAAAAGAAGAAATTGCTCAAAACGAGCAGTTTCTCCTTTTGCCACAATGTTTTCCACTTTAAGTCATAGGTAATCCATTCAATTAAAGATATTTTCTATGTTTTGACAAAATATGTTCAAAGTCGTCTGCTGCAGATTTGTTGTATGTGGGAAAGGGTTAACTCGCCCGGCGTCAGTATCGGTGTCACACCTTCGTTAAGGTTTTGCGAAAAAATTAGAAAATCTCTATAATTGAATGGATAACTTATGACTAAAAGTGGAAAACATTGTGGCAAAAGGAGAAATTGCTTGTTTTGAGCAGTTTCTTCTGTTGTCACTATGTTTTCAAACAGTCGTCTGCTGCAGAGGCGTCAGAAAGCGTCTATATGAGGGCAAGGGTTAAGGTTTTGCATGCAAGTATTTTTTATCATAGCTCAGTTACTACTGGATTGTATTGCATTGAAACTTTTTACAATGCTTCCCAATTATCACACCTTTGTCAAATTTCGAGTGCCCGGCCGGGTAGCTCAATTGGTAGCGTATCTGACTCGTGATCTTGAGGTCACGGGTTCAATACCCGGTTGCGGCGACATTCTTTCGGGCGATGTTTTCCATTGCCTCTCACCTCTGATCTATGTGAGAAAGTAGTCAGTGGCTTCGAAAGAATATTGTGTAAGTAAAACATGGGTAGGTGCACTGACCGCCGTGATATGACCAAAGCTGTTGAAAGCGGCGTTAAACTCCAAACAAACAAACAAAACAAAATCAAATTTCGAGTGAGCTAACTCTATTCTATAAATTCTGGTTAAAGTTTTGCATGCAACCCTTTCCCACATACAACAGTCTGTCAATCCCGGGGGTTGAGAGTTTGAAACTCTTATCTCAGCCAACATTCTGTCAGACGTTTGACAAAGGTCAGGGCAACAAGCGTCATTGATCTTCTTCAAATTGGCTAATAGTCCATGTTGGATAGCAGCCAGTTGTTTTGAAAGAATGTTGTGTGGAGAAAGATGGATAAATGAACTGACTGAAACATTTTTGAAAACAGCATTGAATCTCAATGAATAATAATAATCATTTGACTAACAGGAATGAATGAATGTATATTGTTTTATGGCGCATCGACAGCTAAGGTCATTTAGCGCGCAATTAAATTTAATTATTCATGATCCCTGGGTAAACAAACCAGTACTAGGCTAGAAAATGTGCCTTGCCCAAGGGCACTCCACCATGACCGTAGTGCCGCGACTGGGGATCGAACCCGGGACACCCGGTTTCGAAATCCCCGACGCTAACCACTCGACTAACAGGAATAGGAATCAGATGGAATGTTTATTTTCTCTTTCAGTCTAGTGTATTTCATGATGACATTTTCCTGCCAACTTCAAGTGCAATTCCATCTTTAATAGCTGATGAATGGATCAGTGGACAGAACAGGGAACCAATTTTGATCTCAATGAAAGTGAGTACCAGTCAAATTAACAATGACTTCCTGTCTGTACTATCAGGAATGTAGATGAGACAGAAGTCCAGATAAGGAGGCGTATACAGCTCTTTCCCCCACAATATCTCTCTTATTATCCAACCAAACCCTATGATGTGGGTACTCAAAAGAATCGTCTCAATAAGACGATTCTTTTAAGTACCCACAACATAGGGTTATAAGGTCAAATAAGGATATTAGAACATGTAAAACGCCCCTCATCTAGATAAGATCTACGACCTATGTACTATCTAAAACTTTACTTTTAGTCCAAACTGACATATTCGTCATCTTTTTTTATTTTTTTAATTACTCACATAGTGATTTTTCTGTTGTATATTTGATTCACTTAAGAATTATTCAACGAATACTGTTACATTGAAATAATTCATAGATCTCAAAATTGATAAATTGTCTGACTGGTTTTCTTTTACATTAACACCTTCCCACATATAGACGCTTTCTGACTGCTATGTAGCATATGACTTTGTGGCAAAAGGAGAAATTGCTCATAATGAATGATTTCTCCTTTGGCCATGATGTTTTAAACTTAAATTCAATAATTGTCCTTTCATTTACAGAGAGTTTCCATATTTTTGACTAGATTTTGAGCAATTTCTTCTTTTGCCACAATGTTTCAAAAGGCGTCTGCTACAGATGCGTCCAAATGCGTCTGCAAGTGGGAAAGGGTTAATAAAATACCAATGTTTATCAGAAGGTTCTTGAAGCATTTTGTAACTAATTTCTAGAGCCAGATAAATTTGTATTGATGCCTCGGCTGATCTGGTCACAAATATTTGATGGCTAATTTCCCAGATCAGGTGTCATGATATGAACCGAACTCTACGTAGATCAACCGTAACGCATTTGCTACATGTTAAGATCCAGATCAACCAACACTGTTGTGCTGTTTTATCTTGCTCTGCACTGTTTGCCAATTAATCATAAAAGGTTTCAACAAAGTTCTGTAAAGTAGCATCCGTTTTTCACAGGAAGGTATTTTACGTTACAGTTGGTTTATCAGAGTATCTTTCATATATAATGATTTTGAAAACCTCCAGACAAAAAACATGGAAAATCTTACATTCAACAAATCGGCAGCAGACGACTTTGAAAACATCCAGGCAAAAAACATGGAAAATCTTACATTCAACAAATCGGCAGCAGACGACATTGAAAACATCCAGGCAAGAACATGGAAAATCTTACATTTAACAAATCGGCAGCAGACAACTTTGAAAACCTGCAGGCAAAAACATGGAAAATCTCTTTAATGAAGGTGTAATTACTGAAAAAAGTTGAAAACATTGTGACAAACACGAGAAATTGCTCAAAACAAGCAATTTCTCCTTTTGTAACAATGTTTTCAAAAGTCATCCGCTGAAGAGGTGTCAGAAAACGTCTGTATGTGGGAAAGGGTTAATGTTACACATGTAGATAGACTTTTTACCATAGAAGACAACTTTGGTAATTAATGAAAAGGGTTGAACATTTCTATGACAAAACTGAAAACGAGAAATTTCTCCTTTTGTCCCGAAAGTTGTGTCATGTTTTCAAAAGTCTTCAGCTGTGGATGAATCAAACAGATTCTGAATGTGGGAAAGGGTTAACGTATGCTCTTTTCATTCCACCAAATTACAAGGTTTTAACGGTAGGCATTATTTGTATTGCCTCGTTTTGCTTGTTATTATGATGGACCCTTCAACACAGCCTATCACTTGTAGACCATGTATTCCTTATCGTTGTCCTATGCTATTTATATTTTAATGTTAACCCTTTCCCTCATATAGACGCTCTCTGACACTTTTGCAGCAGACAGCTTTTTGAAAACATAGTGACAAAAGAAGAAATTGCTCAAAACGAGCAATTTCTCCTTTTGTCACTATGTTTTCCACTTTTAGTCATAGGTTATCCATTCAATTATAGAGATTTGCTACTTTTTGACGAAATATGTTCAAAGTCGTCTGCTGCAGAATTGTCGTATGAGGGAAAGGGTTAAAAGAACAAATAAAGCGTCTGTCTTTGCCAAATTTGTCCTTCATTGTAAATTTTTCTATTTGTGAAACCTGTCCCACATACATGCAGAAAACTTTAAAAAATATCTAGGCCAACATTAGACATATCTCTAAATGAAACTATACTTATTGAAAAGAGTTGAAAACATTCCTTTTTCGTTTATCATAGTTGGCAAGTTTTACTGTTGCCCCCAATGTTTTCAAAATTCGTCTGTTGAAGAGTCATCAGAAAGTGTCTATGTGTGTTTGTGGGAAAAGGTTGAAACATGGTTATTGGAATGGTTATGTCATTCTTCCATTGGGATTGGTTTTAGGGTCAAGGTTACTGTTACTAAAAATAGATCACATTAAATGTCAAGGTCACCATTGAAGACCTGGTTTCGTGACTATGCCATGTATTTGTGTTTTCCATGTTGTAAGCTCCTACCTGTCGTTGTCATAGCATTTCATTTAAGTCAGATCACAATTTGAAATTATTGGTTTTGCTTAAGCTTTTGATATAGTAAATATATATGCTTACATTATTGTTAACCCTTTCCTTCTTACAAAAATCTGCAGCAGACAAGTTTGAAAAAGTGAAAAATCTCCATGCATGAGAGTTAAATTATTTAATGGAGTCAAATCATTGTGGGTGGTAAAAAGGAGAAATTACTCATCATGAGCAATTTCTCCTTTTCCCACAATGTTTTCAAAAGTCATCTGCTGCAGATGAATCAAAATGCATATATAAGTGGGAAAGGGTTAAAGTAATTTCCAATTTTGAATATTTTAGAAACAGAATTTTTGACTGAATATCATTGTTGCTCTTTCTTACAGCATTAGACTTTGTCCCTTTCCCACATACAGCAAATCTGTAGCAGACGACTTTGAAAATGTCTACTTAAAAACATTGTAATCTCTATAATTATAGGTTTTATTACTGTAAACAGCTTGAAAACATTGTGGCAAAATGGAGAAACTGCTCGTTTTCAAAAGTCGCCTGCTGCAGATGCGTTTAAATGCGTCTATAAGTGAGAAAGGGTTATATGAGAGGAAGCTGCTGTGGCCAAGTGGTTTGTGTCGGGGATTGGGAACCCGACAATCACGTTTCGATCCCCAGTTGCAGCGCTCATGATGGAGTGCTTTTTGGCAAGGCACTTTTCCTAGCCTAGTACTGGTTTGTTTACCCAGAGATCATGAATAGGTGAACTGTCGCTGTGATATTACTGAAATACTGTTGCCAAAATGTTTTCAATTGTACTCAAGTATTATACTTTCATTTACAGAGATTTTCGAAAATATTCGAAGGATGTTTTCAAAGTTGTCTGCTGCAGATTAGGTGGATGTAGTAAAGAGGTTGTTTTTGTTGTACATTTGTGTTGTTTTGGTTCTCTATCCAGGATAAACAGGTGGTAAACGACCCTAAAATTAAACCCTCCATTGCTGTGAGACATCAGGTAATGTTTGCCTAACTTTGTCATTGTTACTTAACTTTGATATTTACC
Organism: Serripes groenlandicus; assembly: GCA_031761405.1. Lineage (NCBI taxonomy): Eukaryota > Metazoa > Mollusca > Bivalvia > Cardiida > Cardiidae > Serripes > Serripes groenlandicus. The sequence continues at coordinate 950,544 of JASEVX010000016.1, forward strand.
CAACTGTGTCATATATACCTCACTGTAATGTTTGCCTAATTATGTTTCATTTACATAATTCAGATACAGTTATATCTCTGCATAACTGTAACACATGACTGACTGTCACATTAACATAACTGTAAATTGAACAACCTTGTCATATTTATAACTGTAATGTTTACCTTACTTTGTCACAATTACTTAATACTAAATTGACTCACTTTGACATATGTATAACCGTAATATTTGCCTAACTTTGTCATGTTTACCTAACTGTGTCATTTATACCTCACTGCAATGTTTCCCTAACTATGTTTCATTTACACAATTCAGAGACATTTGTATGTCTCTGCATAACTTTAACACATGACTGGCTTTGTCACATTTACATAACTGTAAATTGACCAACCTTGTCATATTTATAACTGTAATGTTTGCCTAACTTTGTCATGTTTACCTAACCATGCTATTTTCCTAACTGTTTCATATATACCTAACTGTAATGCTTGCCTAACTTTGTTTCATTTAGATAAATCCTAGCCATTTGGAAACATTGTCATAGAGAATTCTTTAAATATTTTGAACCTATGGTTATTCCTGTACTAACATATGGGTCAGATATTTGGGGCTACATGTATGAATCTAAAAATTGTGTAGAACAAATCCAGTCTAAATTCTGTAAAGTTTTCTTGGTACTAACTCATCCAATGACGCAATGGCATTGGGTGCATGTGGGAGATTTCCTCTAGTTATAGACTACCACAATAAATTAATTAAATACTGGGTAAGACTAATTCATATGGATCCATACAGATATCCAAAACGGTGCTATTTAATGCTTAAATTGTATGATGATATTGGTAGAATTAGTTGGGTTACGTAAGTTAGGGAATTTCTATTTATGTATGGCTTTGGTTTTGTGTGACTTTCTCAAGATATAGGTAATGAAACGTATTTCATAAAGCAAGTAAAACAAAGATTAAAAGACCGTTCCTTTAAAATGTTATAATTACTTCTTCCAGGTGTGATTTGTACAAACATGTTAAAAAATTAATAAATGTAGAAAGGTATTTAAATTTAGAACTTTCACCCTACTATAAACGTTCTCTGTAGTGTTTTATATTCTCAAGCTACAAACTTAACGTTGAACTTGGTTGATCTTTTAGTATTGAAAGAGAAAATCAAATTTGTGTATATTGCTTTTTGCAAAAAGATACCTTGGTGATCGAGGATGAATTTCATGCCTTTTTTGTTTGTGAAAGGTTTAAGATTATAAAAGATTTGTATCTAAATATGTGGTTTAAAGCTTTACAAAGCTTACAGAATTTTAATTGTCTTCTTCAAAATGAAAATCCAGTAGTTATAAGCTCGCCTATTCGAAGAAATAGGGGAGCTTATGTAGTCACCCCGGCGTCAGCGTCCACCTTGGCGTTGGCGTTGCCAGCTTGGTCAAACCTTTGCGTGCAAGGCCTTTTCTCAGACACTGTGTATGCTGTTGCTTTGAAACTTCACACACTTATTCAAGGTCATTATATGACCCTGTATGTCAAGTCCAATAACTCTAGAATGGATTTTGACTGAATTGTGCCCCTTTTTGGTCAAACCTTTGTGTGCAAGACTGGGAATTTTGGGTTATAGTTAGGCATTCGATCAAGGCCTTTTCTCAGAAACTATATAATTTATGCTGTTGCTATTTAATAGTTTTCTTTCTTTTGTAAATTCAATTTCAACTGAATTATTCCACTTTTGGATTTTGGACTTTTACCATCTTTGCACCTCTTATGCAATTTCTATGGTTTTCCCAGTCATATAGTACAGAAAAGATTCGAAATCTGTTGATATATATTTTAATCTTTCAAACACGGAACGCACATTTCCTTCTTCGGTTAATTTTGAAAAGAAATGAAGTGTAATAGATGATACTGTGTGACTTTACCTAATACTATAACTGTTCTGAAGTAGGCTCTGATAGACGATGGCCCTGATAAGCGAGTTATATTGTCCTCCGACAACTCTTGTTAAAAATAGCCCTTTATGTTTCAAAGCTTTTGGAAGAAATTTGATTATGCACATTACTACATTGTAAGTTGATTGTAATACTATATGTATGTATTGTGGACCAGAGCCCTATTTACACAAATTTACTATTTATTGTATTGTATTGTATATGTCTCTGTATAACTGTAACACATGAATGGCTTTGTCACATTTACATAACTGTAAATTGACCAACCTTGTCATATTTATAACCGTAATGTTTGCCTAACTTTGTCATTTTTACTTAATACTAAATTAACTAACTTTGACATGTTTACCTAACTTTAATGTTTGCCCAACTTTGTCACATTAACATAACTGTAACTTTACTTATTTGTTTAGTCACAAAGTTTTCAATTGTTTTCAATAAGACTACTTTCATCCCTAGAGTTTTTTTGCCTCGTTTTCAATGGCATCTGCTGAGTTTTTGGGAAAGTGTTAACATTAAACCTTTCATTGGTATGAGACATCAGGTAATGTCTGCCTAACTGCATGGCTTCGAAAGAATGTTGTGTAAGTACTGGTGTGGGAAAGCCAGGAAAACATGGGTAGGTGCACTGACCGCCGTGATATGACCAAAGCTGTTGAAAGCGGCGTTAAACTCCAAACAAACAAACAAACAAACAAACTGCCTAACTGCAGAGCTGAAAATGTTAATTGCTCATGTCATATGTTTTCAAAAGTCGCCTACTGAAGATGCTTCTAAGATTGTCTGCAAATGGGAAATGGTTAAATCTTAATCCATCATTTAAACCTTACTAAAAATTCATAGCTTACTGTATTTTGACAATATTGCTATCTAGACATGCAGCCAGATGCTTGGAAAGACTAGTGTAGAGTACAGGTGTGAGAAAGCCGGGAATCACCTGGGTATGTGAACTGGCCACTGTCATATGACTTAAATTGATATGACTGAAATTGTGTTGAAAACCTCATAAAACTCCCATTAAACTCTTAATTGTTGCAGGACTGTGAACAAACTGCTATCAATGATTAATTGATCAACAATTTGATGATATACACTTTATTTTAATAAATTTACTAATCAGACATGAAAAACTAAATTTTTGACACTTTAAAGGTTTTAGTAAATACGATCCAAGTCTTAAATAGCTTAAGTACTAAATGTTGTATATGATTTTACACAGGTATGCATATTGTAATGTATATTAGATTAAGAGGGATGCAACTTAAAACTAACAAAATGTGTATTGTATATTGTGGGCCAGAGGCCTTTATTACGTTGAATAAATAGCTATCTATCTATCTATCATTAAAACTGAAAAAAGTTGAATACCCCATTAAATTCCTAAAAAACTCTAAACTCATATTAAATTTTTCCATTTATAGAATTGAAATAGTGTCCAAAGTTATTTGTTGGCTCAATTTTTAATCTATTTTTTTGTTATTACCTGATATTGCAGGATGGTGCCCTCAACCAGGCCCCGACTATTACCACCTATAAATCAATGAGTTCACAACACATGTCAGCGAGTATGGAATCACTAGCTGGTACCAAACAGGAAGTTAAAAAGACCCCTGCCTCCCTGAAGAACATCAAACAGCTGAGTACCAGTGAAGATATCATCGTTTTGGAACCAAAGTAAGTTTATTTGAGTTTATTTGATTATTATTACATGTGTGGAAATAAATCTGCATGTGCTTCCATGATAAAGATCCAAATAGATTCCGATTTGCAAAAGATTTTTTAATCCTTTTATTATAAATAATAAATGGCAAGTAGTGAAGAGCCAGATCAATCTGTGTGGTTGCCCTGTTTTATCCGTGTCTACACTGGTTGGAAATACTTAGCAGCTGGTTTTTCGCCCATGACTCACTGGTGACAGGATGAAAGGACCAGAAGTACTACTAAATAACCCAGGATGGTTGAATCAATGATATAACTGAAATAATGTTGAAACTGCTTGACTATTTCCCTCATACAGCAAATTTTGCAGAAGATTTATAAATCTATGTGTGGTTGCACTGTTTGATCTGGGTCTACACTGGTTGGAAATACGTAATAGATGTTCTTATGCATTCATGTTATAAGATCCAAATATCTCCTCTTAACAGAAGATTCTTGTATTCCTCTATGACTAATTGGCAAATAGTACATAGCAAGATCAGACTTGCTAGCTTGTGCTGGATAATCTGTATCTACACTTGATGTTAATACCTAATGGTCGGTTTTCACAGAGTCATTTCTTTCAACTATATCTGATGGCGTAAAAAACAACAACAACAATAACACACAATATCAAAGCGTACACTTTTAGAAACAGCTCTTGTTAACCCTTTCCCTCATATAGAAGCTTTCTGACGCCTCTGCAGCAGACAGCTTTTAAAAACATATTTTCTAAATTCGTCTGCTTCAGACGTGTCAGAAATGTCTGTATGTGTGAAGAAGTTAAACACTCTACCATTATCTCTTCAGCTTCAATAAGGTTTTAACCCTTTCCCTCATATAGACGCTTTCTGACGCCTCTGCCGCAGACGGCTTTTTGAAAACATAGTGACAAAAAAAGAAATTGCACAAAACGTGCAATTTCTCCTTTTGCCACAATTTTTTCCACTTTTTGTCATAGGTTATCCATTCAATTATGGAGATTTTCTATGTTTTGACAAAATATGTTCAAAGTCGTCTGCTGCAGAATTGTCGTATGAGGGAAAGGGTTAAGAGGCAAAGCTCTAGATAAGGGGCGTATTGCATGAGGTTTTTTTTATCTCAAAAGACCTATGTTGTGGGTTCTCAAAAGAATCGTCCCACAACTTAGGTTCTTAATGATTGCTCAAAGAGATATCATAGTAGCAAGACCTGTTTACTCCTCCTTACCTATTCTAGAGTTAAATCTATGTGGAAAAGCAGCCAGTTGCTTGGGAAGATTGTTGTGTGGAGTACTGGTGTGAGAAAACCAGGAAATGCATGAGTAGGTGAACTGGCCGCCGTGATATAACTGAGTAATTGTTAAAAACGGCGTTAAACCCCAATCAATCAATCAATCAAGAGATATGATGTTTCTATAAAGTTTGAGTATTAATATTGTTATTTTTTATTATTATCATACAGGAAAGAACCCCTGTTAAAAAGTCAGAAGTCAAAAGATATGGTCAAAGAAAAGACAGAAGAAGCCATGGTTCAAGAGGAGGAAGAGAAATCGGATAGAGTTTTTGTTAACAGTAAAATTGCTGCTTTTGAAAATAAAGGTAATAAGAGTTGACCCCCCTTTCCAACATACAAGAAATCTGCATTTGAGCCGTACCACAATAAAAAACCAACATAGCACTGGCTAATCCGGGCCGACACATTCCGTCTCAGGGGGATGGAGGTGGACAGTAATGATTCCTGAAACAAAAAATCAACAGGAGGCGAAAAGTGTCTTTACGGATTAGCCTGTGCACCATGCTTAGACTGATCCGGGGTTGATACTTTACGCAGAGTCCATAATGTTGGTTTTCTAGTGAGACGGCTCATTTGTAAAATCATGAAACATCTATATAAATAAGGATTTTATTACAGAAATAATGTTGAAAACATGGTGACAAAAGTCGCCATGTTTTCAACTATATTTAATTATTGTACTTTCATTTAACCCTTTTTCTCATACGACAATTCTGCAGCAGACAACTTTGAACATATTTTGTCAAAAAAAAGAAAATCTCTATAATTGAATGGATAACCTATTACCAAAAGTGGAAAACATTGTGTCAAAAGGAGAAATTGCTCGTTTTGAGCAATTTTTAGCTCCACTGGCCAGTCGAGCTTATGTCATGGCGAATTGTCCGTCGTGCGTGCGTGCGTTAACCTTTTCCTTTAAACGACTTCTTCTCACTAACCACTTGGCCAATTTGGTTGAAACTTCATAGAAAGCATCCTCTCAATGTCCTCTCTTAAATTGTTTTGATCCATCCATAATTCTGGTTTCCAATGCAACCAAAAGAAAAAAATAGTCAAATCTTAAAAAATCTTCTCCTCCGAAAGTGTCAGGCCGTTTTTCAAATAATTCTGTAGAAATGTTCCTTGGGTGACCCTTTATTAGATTCCTTCAATAAATGTTGATTGGTTGAAAAACATGGCCGCCAGGGGGCGGTGCTATTTTGCCTTATATAGCTATAGTGAAAACTTAAAAAATCTTCTTCTCTAAAAGTGTTTAGCCGATTTTCAAATAATTTTGTAGAAATGCTCATTGGGTGACCCTCTATCAGATTCCTTCAAGCCATGTTGATTGGTTGAAAAATATGGTTGCCATGGGGTGGGGCTATTTTGCCTTATATGGCTATAGTGAAAACTTAAAATATCCTCTCCTCCGAAAGTGTCAGGCCGATTTTCAAATAATGTTGCAGAAACATTCCTTGTGTGACACTCTACAAGATTCCTTTAAGCCATGGTGGTTGGTAAAAAACATGGCCACTAGGGGGCAGGGCAGTTTGGAGATTTGATTTTTGCCTTATGGCCGTGGAGCGATACTGGCCCTCTTGGGCCTCTTGTTATACCCCCCGGCAAACAAAGTTTGGGGGGGTATATAGGAATCACCCTGTCTGTCCGTCCGTCTGTCTGTCTGTCTGTCTGTCTGTCTGTCTGTCTGTCTGTCTGTCTGTCCGTATGTCCACATTTCTTGTAAGCACTACTCCTCCTAAACGGCTCAATGGATTTGGTTCAAACTTTACATGAAGGTTACACATCATATGTAGATATGCATGAAGGAAGATCACACGCCTCGCACTCTTCCAAGGGGAGATAATTTAACTTAGAGGTTATCTGCGAGGGACTCCTGTGCACATACCTCCACATTTCTTGTAAGCACTACTCCTCCTAAACGGCTCAATGGATTTGGTTCAAACTTTACATGAAGGTTACACATCATATGTAGATATGCATGAAGGAAGATCATATGCCTCGGATTCTTCCAAGGGCAGATAATTTAACTTAGAGGTTACCTGCGAGGGACTCCTGTGCACATACCTCCACATTTCTTGTAAGCACTACTCCTCCTCTTTACATGAAGGTTACACATCATATGTAGATATGCATGAAGGAAGATCATATGCCTCGGATTCTTCCAAGGGCAGATAATTCAACTTAGAGGTTACCTGCGAGGGACTCCTGTGCACATACCTCCACATTTCTTGTAAGCACTACTCCTCCTAAACGGCTCAATGGATTTGGGTCAAACTTTACATGAAGGTTACACATCATATGTAGATATGCATGAAGGAAGATCATATGCCTCGGATTCTTCCAAGGGCAGATAATTCAACTTAGAGGTTACCTGCGAGGGACTCCTGTGCACATACCTCCACATTTCTTGTAAGCACTACTCCTCCTAAACGGCTCAATGGATTTGGGTCAAACTTTACATGAAGGTTACACATCATATGTAGATATGCATAAAGGAAGATCATATGCCTCGGATTCTTCCAAGGGCAGATAATTCAACTTAGAGGTTACCTGCGAGGGACTCCTGTGCACATACCTCCACATTTCTTGTAAGCACTACTCCTCCTAAACGTCTCAATGGATTTGGTTCAAACTTTACATGAAGGTTACACATCATATGTAGATATGCATGAAGGAAGATCATACGCCTCGGATTCTTCCAAGGGCAGATAATTTAACTTAGAGGTTACCTGCGAGGGACTCCTGTGCACATACCTCCACATTTCTTGTAAGCACTACTCCTCCTAAACGGCTCAATGGATTTGGTTCAAACTTTACATGAAGGTTACACATCATATGTAGATATGCATGAAGGAAGATCATACGCCTCGGATTCTTCCAAGGGCAGATAATTCAACTTAGAGGTTACCTGCGAGGGACTCCTGTGCACATACCTCCACATCTCTTGTAAGCACTACTCCTCCTAAATGGCTCAATGGATTTTGGTCAAACTTTACATGAAGGTTACACATCATATGTAGATATGCATGAAGGAAGATCATATGTATCGGATTCTTCCAAGGGCAGATAATTCAACTTAGAGGTTACCTGCGAGGGACTCCTGTGCACATACCTCCACATTTCTTGTAAGCACTACTCCTCCTAAACGGCTCAATGGATTTGGTTCAAACTTTACATGAAGGTTACACATCATATGTAGATATGCATGGAGGAAGATCATACGCCTCGGATTCTTCCAAGGGCAGATAATTCAACTTAGAGGTTGCCTGCGAGGGACTCCTGTGCACATACCTCTACATTTCTTGTAAGCACTACTGAGTCAAACTGTATATGAAGGCTACACATTATATGTAGATATGCATGAAGGAAGATTTTTCTCCTCAGATTCTTCCAAGGGAAGATAAGCAAAGTAGAAACTTTACCAATGTATCCGATGCTTTGGGAGGGGAGCGGGGGGTATTCTTTAGTGAGCTTTGCTCACAGTATTTCTAGTTATACCCCCCGGCAAACAAAGTTTGGGGGGGGTATATAGGAATCACCCTGTCTGTCCGTCTGTCCGTCTGTCCGTATGTCCACATTTCTTGTAAGCACTACTCCTCCTAAACGGCTCAATGGATTTGGTTCAAACTTTACATGAAGGTTACACATCATATGTAGATATGCATGAAGGAAGATCACACGCCTCGGACTCTTCCAAGGGGAGATAATTTAACTTAGAGGTTATCTGCGAGGGACTCCTGTGCACATACCTCCACATTTCTTGTTAATGTAAGCACTACTCCTCCTAAACGGCTCAATGGATTTGGTTCAAATTTTACATGAAGGTTACACATCATATGTAGATATGCATGAAGGAAGATCATACGCCTCGGACTCTTCCAAGGGGAGATAATTCAACTTAGAGGTTATCTGCGAGGGACTCCTGTGCACATACCTCCACATTTCTTGTAAGCACTACTCCTCCTAAACGGCTCAATGGATTTGGTTCAAACTTTACATGAAGGTTACACATCATATGTAGATATGCATGAAGGAAGATCACACGCCTCGGACTCTTCCAAGGGGAGATAATTTAACTTAGAGGTTATCTGCGAGGGACTCCTGTGCACATACCTCCACATTTCTTGTAAGCACTACTCCTCCTAAACGGCTCAATGGATTTGGTTCAAATTTTACATGAAGGTTACACATCATATGTAGATATGCATGAAGGAAGATCATACGCCTCAGACTCTTCCAAGGGGAGATAATTCAACTTAGAGGTTATCTGCGAGGGACTCCTGTGCACATACCTCCACATTTCTTGTAAGCACTACTCCTCCTAAACGGCTCAATGGATTTGGTTCAAACTTTACATGAAGGTTACACATCATATGTAGATATGCATGAAGGAAGATCACACGCCTCGGACTCTTCCAAGGGGAGATAATTTAACTTAGAGGTTATCTGCGAGGGACTCCTGTGCACATACCTCCACATTTCTTGTAAGCACTACTCCTCCTAAACGGCTCAATGGATTTGGTTCAAACTTTACATGAAGGTTACACATCATATGTAGATATGCATGAAGGAAGATCACACGCCTCGGACTCTTCCAAGGGGAGCGGGGGGTATTCTTCAGTGAGCTTTGCTCACAGTATTTCTAGTTTCTTTTGTCACTATGTTTTCAAAAAGCCATCTGCTGCAGAGGCGTCAGAAAGCGTCTATATGAGGGAAATGGTTAAGGGCAGTTTCAAAGAAAATTCTGATTTGGAAGGGTAAACTTTTTTGATATCTTCAAATAGGTAGCGGTGATGCAAATGAAAGTACAGTTGCTTCCCCTAGAAGGAGATCTGAGAGGAAATCCTGGTCCACATCCACCGAAAACCCGCCAGATCTGATAGCCAATGGAATGAAAGGAAACAGTGTGGAGGTAAAATTGCCTGGTGGTAGTCTAAAGTGAAACATTTTTTCAACAGGGAAACCTTACTTCGTGTAACATCTATCTGTAACAGAGAAGATCAGCCTGCACATTTATAAAGTCTTACTGATCCTGATTCCTGATAACTTATTAACCCTTTCCCACATACAGCAAACCTACAGCAGACAACTTGGAAAGCATGTTTGCAAACACCCGGAAAATCTCTATACAATACAAAAAATCTCTATAAATGTAGGTACAATAATTGAAAATAGTTGAAAACATTATGACAAATGGAGAAATTGCTCTATTGAGCAATTTCTCCTTTTGCCAACATGTTTTCTAAAGACGTCTGCTGCAGTGGCGTCAGAAAGCTTCTATATGTGGTAAGGGGTTAAGGTTAATGTTGATGTGTTAACCCTTTCCTTCATATAGAAGCTTTCTGATGCCTCTTCAGCAGAGGACTTTTTAAAAACATTGAAGCAAATACTTTCAAATAACTTTCAAATACTAGTCAATAGACAAACTTTCATTTATAGAGAATTTCCACATTTTCATACAGACACTTACAAAGTCTATTGCTGCAGAGTAACTATGTTGTATGTGGGAATGGGTTTAAAAGATCAGCAGGATTATCAAGCTGAATCTATATCTAGTTACAAATTCTCTTGAGGTTGGTGTTTGCCCGTTTTACTACTAAAATAGTGATGCTAGTATTTTGGCTGGTATAATAACTGTTCGGTGTTCTAGGCTTTTTAAAACTAGTTAAAACCTGTAGGCCAGTTATAGATTTTTGTTCATTGAATACATGTCCAGACAATGGACATACTTGATGTTTTAACCCTTTCCCTCATAAAGACGCTTTCTGACGCCTCTGCAGCAGACAGCTTTTTGAAAACATAGTGAGAAAAGAAGAAATTGCTCAAAACGAGCAATTTCTCCTTTTGTTACAATGTTTTCCACTTTTAGTCATCCATTCAATTTTTTCTATTTTTTGACAAAATATGTTCAAAGTCGTCTGCTGCAGAATTGTCGTATGAGGGAAAGGGTAAAACTAATCCTTGTAAAGCATCCTAGAGGCAGCTTTTTACATTTACTAGTTTCATGTTATGGGTTAATACATTTCTTCAAAGATTGTTCGCTGTCTTCCTGTTAGGGGAGAAGATATCAACCCTTTCCCACATATACAACAAATTTGCAGCAGACGACTTTGAAAATATCTCGGCAAAAACATGGAAAATCTCTACAAATAAAGGTTTAATTTGAATAAAGTTTGAAAACATTGAGGCTAAACAAGAGTTTGCTTGTTTTGAGCAATCTCTCTTGTTGTCAAAATGTTTTCAAAAAAGTCTGCTACAGAGAAGCCAGAAAGCGTCCATACGTGGGAAAGGGTTAATTAACTAATATTTGAAAATTACTTAACATCATCCACACGCAACAAATCCGCGGCAGATTACGTTGAAATCAAAAAGGTAAACGAAAACACAACAGTTGAATAAAAATGAAAACATTGTGACAAAAGGAGAAATTGCACGTACATACATTATATAACATGCAATTTCTCCTTTTGCAACAGCGTTTTAAAAAGTTGCATGATTCAAATTCCAGGAAACTGTTAGTTATCAGATTTGTTGTATATGGAAAAGGGTTAACCCATTACCTCATATAGACGGTTTCTGATGCCTCTGCAGCAGACGTTTTTTTTTAAAACATAGTGGCAAAAGAAGAAATTGCTCAAAACAAGCAATTTCTCCCATTGCCACAATGTTTTTCACTTTTAGTCATAGGTTATTCATTCAATAGAGATTTTCCTTTTTTTGACAAAATTTGTTCATAGTCGTCTGCTGCAGAATTGTCGTATGTGGGAAAGGGTCTATTTCCATTAAACAACAAATCTGCAGCCGCCGATGATAAAACTATTGTTGCATACATATGAAGAAACTCTATAAATGAAAGTATAATAATTGAATAGAGCTGAAAACATTGTGGCAATTCCTCCTTTTGTCACAATGTTTTCATAAGTCGTCTGCTGTAGAGGTGTCAAAATGCGTGTATATAAGGGGAAATTGTTAAATGGTGGTGTTTTTTTAACCCTGTCTCGCATACAACAAATCTGAAGCAGATGGCTTTGAAACCATGTTGGTAAAAAATCTCATTTAATATTAAATAGAGTAGAAAACATTCTGGCAAAAGTCACGTCCTGTCAGAAAGCATCTGTATGTGGGAAATAGTTAACCCTTTCCCTTATATAGACGCATTTTGACACATCTGCAGCAGACGACTATTGAAAACATTGTAACAAAAGGAAACATTGGTCAAAACAAGATTTTTTTTCTATTGCTACAACGTTTTCAACTTTATTCAGTAATTATATATACCTTCATTTATAGAGATTTTTTATATTTTATGCTAAATGACCTCAAAGTCGTCTGCTGCAGATATTCTGTATGTGGGAAAAAGTTAACAGACTAACTGTTGCCATAGTGACTGCATGTTGTTTGCATCTTGTTTTATTTATACAGAAGAACAGGAACCCTTCCCCGCTTACTGTCAGAAACGCTGCTCAATTTTTTGAGCACAAAGAAATCGAAATCGTAGACTTAGAAATAGAAACAAAACCGGATGCCAATGTAAAAACTAAAACCGACAATAGTAAGGAATTTTCCAAAAAGTCAAACAAACCTGATCTCCAGCTTTCAACTGAGTCTAGAAATGGAAACCGGACACTAGGGGAAATAACTGAGGATAAAAATAAACTTGGTGAACATGTAAGTTTAGAATAACCTCCCTTTGTTTTCATATATTTTTAATTATTTTCCTGATATTAACCTTTTTGGAATTATCTTATTTTAACCCTTTCCCTCATACAGCAATTCTGCAGCAGACGACTTTGAACATATTTTGTCAAAAAACAGAAAATCTCTATAATTGAATGGATAACCTATGACAAAAAGTGGAAAACATTGTGGCAAAAGGAGAAATTGCACGTTTTGTGCAATTTCTTCTTTTGTCACTATGTTTTGAAAAAGCCCTCTGCTGCAGAGGCGTCAGAAAGCGTCTATATGAGGGAAAGGGTTAACACATTTTAGGGAAATTAGTGAACATTTTATTAACTAATATTAATTGGAGCTGAAATATGGAAATCGTCTATTAACCCTTTCCCTCATACAACAAATCTGCAGCAGATGGCTTTTGAAAATATGGACAAACATATAGAAAATCCCTACAAATGAGGGTATATTTACTAAAAAAAAGTTGGAAACATTGTGGCGAAAGGAGACAATTTCTCCTTTTGTCAAAAGTCGTCTGCTTTAAAAGTTGTCTGTTGCAGATATGTCAAAATGCATGTGGAAAAAGGTGTATTAAGATAGATCATGACAAAAGGAGTTTATAATTTTAACAGCATTCAGTCATTACGTATCGGTTAAAGAGCTGATTATTCTTCCTCACATACAGACGCTTTCTGATGCCTTCTGCAGCAAACAACTTTTGAAATCATTGTGACAAAAAGAGAAATTGCTCATAATTTTTTCAGTAATTAAACCTTAATTTATAAAGACTGTCCATGCACTTTAACCCTTTCCTCATATAGACACTTTCTGATGCCTCTGCAGCAGCTGGCTTTTTGAAAACATAGTGACAAAAGAAAAAATTGCTCAAAATGAGCAATTTCTCCTTTTGCCACAATCTTTTCCACTTTTAGTCATAGGTTATCCATTCAATTAAAGAGATTTTCTATTTTTTGACAAAATATGTTCAAAGTCTTCTGCTGCAGAATTGTCGTATGTTGGAAAGGGTTAAAAAAAGGCTCACTGCCACAATGTTTTCAATGTCGCCTGCTGCTGATTTGCTGTATGTGGGAAACAGTCAAATAGAAAAACATGAAATTTATAAACAATAGAACTTTTGATATAGGCATTCATTCGGTAGTAACAGAGACCTAAATAGTATATATAATTATGTCTCTGGTATTTATGCTCATGTAACAAACAAGTCACTGTGCGAGTTTGTTGTTTGCCTGTAAAATCACGGGGGAGAAGAATTCTCGTATTAAAACTTTCAATGGCTTATAAATCATATATTGTTGATGAAAATGTATGTTGTTTCTCTCAATACTTTCCCACATACATCAAATCTGCAGCAGACGACTTTGAAATCAATGATGCAAAAACATGGAAAATCTCTATAAATTAAAGTATAATTACTGAAAAAAGTTGAAAACATAGAGGCAAAAGGTGAAATTGTTCATAAGTAGCAATTTTTCCCTTTTGCCACAATGTTTTCAAAAGTCATCTTATGCAGGTGCGTCAGAATGTGTCTACAAGTGGGAAAGGGTTCACTGACGTTAAATTTGAATAAAAGTAGCTGATTTTATGGCGCTTCCATGATGCCAATATGTAACGTGACGTATGTGGTTACGTACTAATTCTGACGTTATTTCAAATCATCGTGTTCACTGATAACATCCGAGGGGATTCTAGCACACAATTTTTCTATCCCCGATATTTCTTTAATTCTTTGCAGTATATGTAATATATTGAACTTATTTAGATGTTTCTCATGTATGAAAATGATTATCGCTTTTTAATTTTGTAGGATTTGCTAGATAGGTATGCTATTACTCCAGATTAGTTTGTACTTTAACCCTTTCCAAACTGCAGACGACTTTTGATGCATCTGCAGCAGATGACTTTTTAAAACATTGTGGCAAAAGGAGAAATTGCTCACCATGGGCAATTTCTTCTTTTGCCACAATAATTTCAACCCATAAAGATAATTTCCATATTTTTGTTTCGATGTTTTCGAAGCCGTCTGCTGCAATTCTTTCATATGTGGGATAGTGTTAACTGTTAATGTATATGCTATGGGACATTTAAACTATAATTATATAGAGGATGTGTATTTGTATCCGTGTAATATTGAGATATAATGTCACTGAGTTAGCTTCAAAAGAGTTATAATGTCACTGAGTTAGCTTCAATAGAAATATAATGTCACTGAGTTAGCTTCAAAAAAAAAATAATGTCACTGAGTTAGCTTCAAAAGAGATATAATGTCACTGAGTTAACTTCAAAAGAGATATAATGTCACTGAGTTAGCTTCAAAAGAGATATAATGTCACTGAGTTAGCTTCAATAGAAATATAATGTCACTGAGTTAGCTTCAAAAAAAATATAATGTCACTGAGTTAGCTTCAAAAGAAATATAATGTCACTGAGTTAACTTCAAAAGAGATATAATGTCACTGAGTTAGCTTCAATAGAAATATAATGTCACTGAGATAGCTTCAAAAGAAATATAATGTCACTGAGATAGCTTCAAAAGAGATGTAATGTCACTGGGTTGGCTTCAAAAGAGATACAATGTTACTGAGATAGCTTCAAAAGAGATATAATGTCACTGAGTTAGTTTCAAAAGAGATATAATGTCACTGAGTCAGATTCAAAAGAGATATAATGTCACCGAGTCAGATACAAAATAGATATAATGTCATTGAGTTAGTTTCAAAAGAGATATAATGTCACTGAGTTAGCTTCAAAAGGGATATAATGTTTCTGAGTCAGATTCAAAAAAGATATAATGTCACTGAGTCAGATTCAAAAGAGATATAATGTCACTGAGTCAGATTCAAAAGAGATATAATGTACGGTTAGCTTCAAAAGAGATGTTATGTCACTGAGTCAGATTCAACAGAGATGTAATGTCACTGAGTCAGATTGAAAGAAGATAGAATGTTACCAAGTCAGATTCAAAAGAGATATTTACACAAGGGGCTTCATCTTCATCTTAAATATGTCTAAACACAAGACTCCGCTTATGCTCTTGATATAATTCAATATCTTCCTTGTCATGTATATGAGCTTGGATCTACTTCCACATGTTAAATCTTGTTTTGGTACTTGCAAAATAGCAGTTGTGTGAGGTTATTATAATACTTTTAAAATATTCATTCTGCGGTACTCTTGTTATTTCATGCTTTAACCAACTAATGACGTGTTGGAGTTAACACTTTTTTTCCACATGCAACAAATCTGCAGCAGATTACTTTGAAAACATCTTGTCAAAAGTGGGAAAACTCTCTATAAATGAAACAACAAATATTGAATAAAGATGAAAACATTGTATCAATAGGAGAAATTGGCCATCTTTAGCAATTTCTCCTTTTCCCACAATATTTTCAATTTATTTTTGCTGCAGAGGCATCAGATAGCGTCTATTTGTCGGAAAGGGTTAAAGACCAATTATTCAAGAATAATAGGACTTTATAAAACTTAATGTTTTTAACAGTGACTAAGTTAGGATATAATCAACTGAAAAGTTATAGCAAATGATAACAATTATCAAATAGGATGCATATCAAGTATATCACATTTATAATATAAACAACATTTTACTGTATGTATGTTTTATATACATCTCTTATTAATATGCCCCCTTCGAAGAAGAGGGGTATATTGCTTTGCACTTGTCAGTTGGTCTGTAGGTAGCTTGTTCGAGTGATTACTCAAAAATGCCTAAACCTATGGTCCTCAAACTTGACTTGGAGGCTGGGCCTGACCTGTAGATGACCCCTTTTGATTTTGAGGTCATCGAGTCAAAGGTCAAGGTCACAGTGACCTTGAACGCGAAAAGCTTGTCCAACTGATAAGTCAACATTGCATGCACCCATGGCCCTCAAACTTGACATTGAGGCTGGGTGTGACCAGTAGATGACCCCTATTGATTTTGAGGTTATCATGTCAAAGGTCAAGGTCACTGACCTTCAATGCGAAAACTTGTTCGAGTGATAACTAAACATTGCCGGCCCTCAAACTTAACATGGCACTCAGGGGGGCATAATGTTTGACAAACATCTCTTGTTAATTATTTCTATGCATAGTAATGCTAGTAATGTCATATAAATGATAAGCATCAACACTATATGGGTTTTTCAACCCTTTCCCTCATACAACAATTTTTCAGCAGATGACCTTGAAAACATCTAGGCAACAATTTAGAAAAATCTTATGATTTGAAGTATCGTTATGGAAAAATTATAAAGATTTTGCGATCAGTGTCATTTGAGATCCACTCTGGCTGTATTTGAAGGAGCATTTGCTCACTTAACCCTTTTCCCACATACAATAATTCTGCAGCAGACGACTTTGAAAATATATTGGCAAAAATGTGAAATATCTCCAAAAATGTGAATTTTAACATTAACTAATGTTTTTCAAAAGGTCTGGGTCAGAATGCTTCTGCAAGTGGGAAAGGGTTACGTTCTTATGATTGTATTCTGGCTGACTATCAAGAGATGCGATTGTCTATGCTTGTGTTCATATATTCTCTCTAAATATATACAGTCAACAGAGCTTGAGATAAGGGGCGTTTTGCATGTTCTAAAATCCTTATTCAACATTCTAACTCTGTTTTCTGGGTACTCAAAAGAATCGTCTCAATGAGTGGTTTCTTTTGAGTACCCACATCATAGGGTTTGGATGGACTTTTAGAGAGATATTGTGAGGAAAAGAGCTGTATACTGCTCCTTATCTGTAGCTCTGTGCTAGACAGCAGATTGGATAGCGATTCCCTATCTATAGCAACCACACTTTGTTTCCATAATACTAATTTTCTGCATAAATGCCTGCAATTAAGGATAACATGTGAACAAAGACCTTATTGTTGAGTTCCCATGGATGGTCTTTATACACAGGGTCCACTGTACATATCTTAAACGATTTGAGGTCATTCTTGGACATTAGACATGGTTTTGCCTAGTTCAAAACCCTTTCCCACATACAACAACTCTGCAGCAGACAACTTTAAAAACGTCTAAGCAAACAATATAGGATAGAGTTGAAAACATTGTGGCTTTGGTGAAACGAGAAATTGCTCCTTATGAACATTTTCTCCGGTTGTCGCAAATGTTTTTAAAAGCTGTCCGCTGCAGATGTATCAAAATGTGTTAGCATGTGGAGAAAGGGTTTAATGTGAAAATTGTTGAATTAAGCATAAACCACCATAAAAACAAACAAACAAACAAAAATGTTTCAAGATTGGTCTCAAAACAAAACTATATTACTATGTATATCATGCTATATATATACTCTATTATTGTTCTCTATATTATCCTGCTTCTAGAAAGTTCACATAAAGAAAACGTGGTCTCCCAATAAACCACCTAGTAACCCGATATGGGAGGACAACTCTGTCATGCCCAATACAGACCCGGAGGTAAGCAAGCAAAAGTGTTGTCTAATTATTGTTGTAAACTGTTTACGGGAAAAGTGTAACTCACTTTTTGTTGTAAAGGAGTGTCCTAAACTGTTTATGGGAAAAGTGTAACTTAATTTTTGTTGCTAATGGGTGTCTTTAACTGTTAACGGGAAAAGTGTAACTTACTTTTTGTTGTAATGGGGATCTTAAATTAATCCCGGGAAATATGTAACTTACTTTTTGTTGTAAAGGGGATCTTAAATTGTTTCCGGGAAAAGTGTAACCTATTTTTTAGCTCATTTGAGCATGAAGTGCTCAAGGAAAGTGTGAAGTACTTTTTGTTGTTTCCAAGAAAAGTGTAAAGACCTTCTTATTGGAAATGAGATTGTTAACTGTTTTCCAGCAAAGTGTAAAGTACTTTTTGGTGTAAAGGGGATATGTAACTGTTTCCCAGAACCGTGTAAAGAACTTTTTGTTGTAAAGGGGAACTATTTCCGGGAAAAGTGTAAAGTACTTTTTGATGTACAGGAGATCTGTAACTGTTTCCCAGAAAAGTGTAAAGTACCTTTTCTTGTAAAGGCGATCTTTAACTGTTTCCCAGAAAAATGTAAAGTATATTTTGTTGTAATAGTGATCTTTACCGTTTCCCCAGAAAAGTGTCAATTACTTTTTGTTGTAAAGGGGTTCTTTAAATTTACCCAGGAAAGTGTCATTTACTTTTTGTTGTAAAGGGGTTCTTTAACTTTACCCAGGAAAGTGTCAAGTACTTTTTGTTGTAATAGGGATCTTTACCTGTTCTCCAGAAAAGTGTAAAATACATTTTGTTGTAAAGTGGGTCTTTAACTGTACCCAAGAAAGTATAAAACACTTTTTGTTGTAAAGGGGATCTTTAACTGTTTCCCAGCAAAGTGTAAAGTACCTTTTGTTGTAAAGGGGAACCATTTCCTGGAAAAGTGTTGACTTCTGTGTGGTGTGGATGGGGATCTTTAACTGTTTCTCGGATACTGTTCATGCTTTCCATCATTGGCACTCATGATAGTGAGGTAAGCATGATAACTTTAAAATCCAGGAAACACGTGGGTAGTTGAACTTGCAGCTGTGACTTGACTGAACTATTGTTGAAAAGAGCTCTAAAACCTGAATCAATCAAATCTATATATGTACATCTCCTATACACTGCCACCATTAGTACTTTCTGTGTTTTGATTATTCTGACCAGTTGGTGACATGATAAATGGATCAGTGTTTTGAATAAATGAGGAAGAATTGTGGATACAGTAGAAATTTATTAGCTCTTTGTTCCTACAATGTCAACCCTTTCCCACACACATACACTTTCTGAGGCCTTTGCAGCAGAAGACCACGATGTTGTCAAATTTATTCAATAATTGGTCATTCATTTACTAATATAGAGAGTTTCTGTATTTCTGACTAGATGCGTTCAAAGTCGTCTGCTGCAGAATTTTTGTTTGATGGAAAGTGTTAACCCTTTCCCTCCTACAGCAAATCTGCAGCAGATGACTTTAAAAATGTCAATTAAAAAATATGGAAATTCTCTAAAATTGAAGGTATAATTACTGAAAAAAGTTGAAAACTTTTGTGGCAAAAGGAGAAATTCCTCATTTTGAGCAATTTCTCCTTTTGTCACAATGTTTTCAAAAGTCGTCTGCTGCATATCTGTCAAAATGCGTCTACAGGTGGAAAAGAGTTAATACTGTGTAAAATGTTTGATGATTATATTTGTTTTATTCACTTCAGCTTCGTAAGGCATATTTCCGTCAAGTTGAAGAGATCAGTGCCCTGAAGGAACAATTAGCATTAAAAGACAAAAGAATTAACCAGTTAGAGGATGAAGTGACCATTTTGCGGAAAGGAGGTTCTTCCACATCCACTAAGCAAGGAGAAAGTGACTGTTAACCTTAATAACACATTGTGACCTTTGACCTCTCTTGACCTTGTTCCAGACATTTACCAATTAGAATGGAAAGACAAAATAATGAAGCAATTAGAGGATGAGTTTACAATTCAACGGAAAGGTGGTGTTCTTCCACATTCACTATACAAACAAGTGGAAAGTTACTGTTGACCTAAATAACACATTGTGACCTTGACATTTCTTGACCTTGTTCCAGAAAGAGACCTTTCCTTGGTGTGGAAATGGATCTTTGCAATACATACAATATTCCATCATGATGTGAGCTGTCCCGCGAGAAAACCAACATCATGGCCTCTGCATAATGTATCGACCAAGATCAGCCTACACAGTCCGTGCAGACTGATCCGGGCCGACACATTCCATCTCAGGGGGATAGAGGTATAGAGTAACGATTCCTGAAACAGAAAATCCACAGGAGGCGAAAAGTGTCTATCCAGGTAATCCTGTGTGGTATGCTTAGGCTAATCCCGGTTGATACTTTACGCAAATTCCAAAAAGTTGGTTTTCTCGCGGGACGGCTCATGTTATGTTTAACTTAGATGTTTACCTTATGTGATATTTTTGTGTTGCCTGCTTTGAAAAAATGTCTGAAAAGAAAAATGAAATGTGTGGTAGTATCTATATGATACAGAGGTAAGATACAATATACTGATAAAGTCTGTATTAACCCTTTCCAACATACAACAAATCTGCAGCAGACGACTTTTAAAACATCATGGCAAAAACACTGAAAATGTCTTTAAATGGAGGTATAATTACTGAAAAAAAAATGCAATTGTTTTGAGCAATTTCTCCTTTTGTCACAATGTTTTCAAATTTAGTCTTCTGAAGAGGCGTCAGAAAGCCTCTGTATGTGGGATAGGGTTAACTATATTTTAAATCATGTTCAAATTAGCCCTTTCCAATCTACAGACTTATTCACCTACTGACACTTTTGATGTATCTGTAGCAGTCGCCATTTGAAAACGTTGTGGAAAGAGGAGAGATTGCTCATAATGATAATTTTCTTCTTTTGCAATAACGTTTTAACTCTATTCAATAATAACATGTTAATTTATAGAGATTTTCTACATTTTTGCAAGTACATTTTACAAGTCGACTGCTGCAGATTTGCTGTATTTTGGAAAGGGTTAAATGTTGTTCAAAATTAAACATGTCACAAATGTTTCACTTATCAAAAGTTTTCTTCAACCTTTTCCCACAGGAATCTGCACTGGACATCTTTGAAACATCTAGGATCTAGGTAAAACTATTTAAAGACTCCCTCAATGAATTCATAATTAATGAAAAGAGTTACAAAGATTCGGACAAAGAGAACAACTGCTTATTATGGGCAATGTATTATGGGCAATGTATTATGCCACAATATTTTTATAAAATGTGTGCTACAGATGCGTCCAAATCCAGGCATGTGGGATAGGGTTAATTTTTAAAGCATTTTTAAAATGTGTGCCAGTTAAAAAGATTGGTTCCTCCTCAAATAGATTAGTTCTGCCGTGAATAGATAGGTTTAATTAATCTTGTATAAATAGGTATAATTGTAGAAAAAAAGTTGTTACAAGCCCATGGTAGGATGTTGTTTATATATAGAAGTCTTAACTGTTTCCCTCATATATACGCTTTCTGACGCCTCTGCAGTAGACAGTCTTTTGAAAACATGGCGACAAAAGAAGAAATTGCTCAAAAAAAGCAATTTCTCCTTATGTCACCCTGTTTTAGACTCGATTCAATTATTGTATTTTCATTTAAAGGGAGTTTCCATTTTTTTCGGGTTTGTTTTTGAAGTAGTCTGCTGTAGATTTGTTGTATGTTGGAAAAGCTGAACACTTTCCCATATACAACAAATATGCACCAAAGACTTTAAAAAAAGATTGGGAAAAATGTGAAAAATGATTAATTAAAGTTCAAAATAGAACAGATATAGATGCACAATATTTTCAGAGTTGTTTGCTGCTAAGGCGCCGAAAAGCGTCTGTATGTTAGAAATGGTTAAAGGGCAAATATCTGTCATTCCACTGTCTTGAAATAAATTCCATTTTTGTTTTTAATTTTTCTATTTTTATTTTACATAGGTTATAAAAACTTATATATGGTCAGGTAAGTGCTCCAGGAAAGCCAACCCTATGATATATGGCTTATTATAACAATTTCTGGTTCTGAGCAATTTATCCTTGTATCACAAGGTTTTTAAATCCTTTCCTACAGGGCAGTTTATGCAGAAACATGACAATTGGGAAACTAAAACGTGTGCATTTTTATAAACAGGGAATTGCTATTCAAATGTGGTCTTTAGCACAAGTTTGACTGTATTTATTTTTGTTGTTATAAGGTGAGGCTGCCTGGAGCACAGCTGGCATACATAGTTGATATTATTGTAAATTTTACAAGTTAACCTGTTTTTGACTTTGAAAGTATGATGTTGACCAGATGTTTGTTATAGTTAAGAGTTTATTCCATATTTATCAGATAAAAGTGTGATAGAAGTTGAAATAATTCCATATCTTGGGTTCGTCTCGCCAATTTTTTTTTTTTTTTCCTTTTTTTTTTGACGGAGCTTAATTCCATTTCCACATGCAACCAATCCTCAGCAGACGACTTGCAAATCCTTTCGAAAAGAATTTAGATGAAAGTATAATTAATGCATTTAGTTGAACAGAATGAGTTTTCTCTACTTTATTTTTCATAGTCAACTTTAGCAGATGTGTCTAAATGTTTGAAACTGTATCAGATATCAAGATAAAAGTGTGACAGTAGTTTGAACGAATCACATATCTGAGCCTAAAAATCGACATTCCATTATAGAGATTTTCAATACTTTCATGATGTTTTCCAAAGTCGTCTGTTGCAGATTTGTGTATATGTTAAAAGGGTAAATTTCAAACCCTTTACAAGTCTGCTTTTGTGTAAGATGGTTCATAACTTCTTACACATTACATTAACCTTTTCCCACATACAACACATCTGCAGCAGACAACTTTGAAATATGGAGGCAAAAATATGGAAAATCTCTATAAATGACAGTAATTATTGAATAGAGTTGATTGATCTATAATTATGAGAAACAATTTTGTTAACAATAATCTTTTGCAGAAGCGTCGGAAAGCGTCTATATGTGGAAAAGGATTAAAAGTCAGCTTACATTAAGTATCAAGATCTGTTAATTTTATGTTCTATATAAAATATTTTTATTTATTCCGATCTCTCTTCCATATACAGCTGATAAAATGATTTTGTTTGTGTGATATAGTTGATTTCACAGCTCTAAATAAGGGGCGTTTTTCTTGTTCTTAACCCTTTTAAACAAATAGATATAGTTTATTTCACAGCTCTAAATAAGGGGCGTTTTTCATGTTCTTTACCCTTTTACACATATAGATATAGTTTATTTCACAGCTCTAAATAAGTGGCGTTTTTCATGTTCATAACCCTTTGCCACATATAGACGATCTCTGAAGCTTCAACAGCAGATGACCTTTGAAATCATTGCAACAAAAGGAGAAATTGCTCAAAACAAGCAAATTCCCCTTTGGCCACATCATTTTCAACTCTCTCAATAATCATTATTTCTCAAATAGAGATATTTCATATTTTTGCCTAGTCGTTTTCAATGTTGTCATCGGCAGAATTGCTATATGTCGGAAATGGCTAAATACTTATACACATATGCTTGTCTCAGTGAGACGATTCTTTTGTGGACCTACAACATAGGTTGTAATAAAAAACTAAGTTGTTGACATTATGACAAAAGAAAAAAAATACTCATTATGAGTAATTTCTCCTTTTGTCCCGATGCTCTCAAAGGCCATCTTCTGCTTAGACATCAGTATGTAGGAAAGTGTTAATATATATATAAAAAAAAAAGGTAGATAGATAGCCTGTTTTTTCACTTTTTACAGAATGGATATATGTTTACAATAATACATTTATTGACAAAACCATTCATATTTCCCTTAACGCTTTCCCACTTGCAGACGTATTTCGATGTGTTCCCAGCAGACAACTACTTGTGGGATATGGTCAACCATTTCCCACATATAGATTCTTTCTGACGCCTCTGAAGCAGACGATAATCATTTGCCACAATGTCTTCAATACTATACAATAACCAAACTATTGTTTTTAGAAATTTTCTATATTTTGGACTTGACGATTTGAAAATCATCCGCTGCAAATGTATTGTATGTTGGAAAGGGTTAAAAAAGCAATACTAATTCCAAGTTATGACCTCACTTTGCACCTCCTTCTTCAGTTAATTGTTATCAATGTGTTTTTGTCTTGATTTATTTTGAATGCTGCCCCTGTTAAGTTTTATATTCATTATTTCTTGTTCTCTCTGCTTTCCCAGAAGGACATATAGGGATCACATTTATACCGTCTGTCTGGCAGTCCATCGTCGCACTGATGTCCCTGTGTATGTCCGGCCGTCCATCGTCACACTGATGCTTCTGTGTCTGTCTGGTCGTCCATCGTCACACTGATGCCCCCATATCTGTCCGGCCATCCATCGTCACACCGATGCCCCTGTGTCTGTCCGACCGTCCATCGTCACACTGATGCTTCTGTGTCTGTCCGGTCGTCCATCGTCACACTGATGCCCCTGTGTCTGTCCGGCCATCCATCGTCACACCGATGCCCCCATGTCTGTCCGGCCATCCATCGTCACACCGATGCCCCCATGTCTGTCCAGCCATCCATCGTCACACCGATGCCCCCATGTCTGTCCGGCCATCCATCGTCACACCGATGCCCCCATGTCTGTCCGGCCATCCATCGTCACACCGATGCCCCTGTGTCCTTGTGGGACACTCAATAAGAATGACAGCCACACTGATCATTGCTTGAACAGTAAGAGCTTGCTAAATGGGTCTTGAGCTATTGGAGTCAATGCAATTCTTGAGCTCCAGCAGGTGGGGTGGTATTAGCTTCATACCTTATTTATACTTGTTTTCATCTCAATGTAAATATAAGATGTTGAACTAGTATCAATTTTCTCCTGTCTGACGCAATATGACCTCAGCCGTTGAAAGACAGTGGTGTAGACGTAGAGCATCGGCACCTCATGCACATATTCCTGGGTTCGAGTCTCATGATGAGCGGGTTCTGACTTTGGGGTTTGGCGCAAGTACTGGTTAAGTATTCATGAAGCAGACATCGAGCATGGTTAATATATGCTGAAAGCTTGTTTCGCATTCGATGAAAAATAAATAAATTATAACAAGAAATATCTTTAAAAAAGATAAACGGCGATAATAATCAAAATAATCAGTAATTTTCCATGAATTATAACATTTGTGCAATAATCTATGTGTTTACCAAAGGCTAATCGACCATCTCCATCCATCTTCAGTTTCTATAAATAGATTATCAAGACCAAGAATACGCCACGTGACTGGAGATTACGCGAAGCTCCCAAGAGGTTTATAAGTTACAATTGACGATAAATAACTGAAAACTTATCATGTTTAAAAAATAATTAATATTATGCTCTTACATGTTATATTTCTTACGTTTTCACTGATTTGTTTCACTGAAATTATTTCTGAATGAAAACAATTAAAAGTTAGTATGCAGAACATTTCATTTTAAAACTTCATCTTATAAGTGCCTCTCGTAGGATCGCCAACTTAACTATGAACCAATCAAAACGTTTCATTTCCTCTATTTCTTCGTCATTATTCATTAAATACAACATTTGATTGGTCTACAATCTAGATCATTTGTTTAACATCTAGGTCAAAACTGAGGTTAAAGAGCTATCGCCGGAAAAAAATGTGACATTTGTAGGGCAATATGTTGTGTTCCTTCAACCATTCCAGTTTTGTTCATCTTTTCTTGTTTCCCACGTACAGACACTTTTTGACGCCTCTGTAGCAGACGACTTTTGTAAACAGGGTAGCAAATGATTTCAACTCTATTCAATAAGAGTTTTATTATTCAGAGTGATTTTCCATATTTTTACCTTACTGATTTAAAAGTCATCTGCTGCAGATTTGGTGTGTATGGGAAACGGTTAAGTCCCGTTTTATTACCAAGTACAGAGTTGTTGTTTATATTTAGCTTCTAGGGATGGTGTTCAAGAACAGCTAATGTAATCACCCTTTCCCATTGATTTACAACAAATCTTCAGCAAACAGCTTTTAAACATTTCTAGGCTAAAATTTGGAAAATCAATATTTATGGGATGATGTTAATAACATTTTGGTTTAATTTGTCTAACGCAAATGCATTAAAATGCATTGAGAAAGGTTACTGGTAAGTTTTTATCCTGGTAACATAATGTAATGCTCATTTCACTACTATTTACACACTATTTATACATAAATCTTTTTCGTGTACTACTGTCAAAATTGTTTGCAATCTTTAACTTGCTCTTCGAAGTTTCCAAAAAAACTTACATTCCATCGTATGAATGATATGTGATGTACATTCCATCCTAAGATTAATATGGGATGTACATTCAATCACATGAATGATATGTGATGTATATTCCATCGTATGAATGCTATTTGATGTAAATCAATCTTTACCCACATAAGTTGCATTATGATGCATCTCAATACAAATTAAGATTAAGCTTTTAGAGGGTTTTTTAGATTTTTATCTAAAACATATGTCTGCATGTGGGAGAAGGTTAATATTATGTGAGCATGTTACAATGTGTTCAAATACGATTCCAAGACATTACTGTTTTTACAATAGACGAATAGAGAGTGATTATTATTTTAAATGTCAATGGTGAATCAAGCATATCTTTGTTTTACATTTTTATGCAATTTAAATGTTTAATGTTCCAATATACAAGTGATTATAGTGATGTACATATGCATTATTCTTTGTTATGTGTAGAAGTCATGTTACATACACATGTGTTAGCTGTTGTTTTTTGCAATATAAACGTGTAATGTTGAAATGCATATATATATATATATATATATATATATATGTAAAACTGTGTAATGTGTAGTCATGTTATATACATATGAGTCCATTGTATTTTGCCTTGTTTTCCCTGTTATTGCTATAATGTAAACATATTAAATAAATTTGAATAGCTGTTACTTTACCCTCTTGCAAATACAGACGTATTTTGATGCATCAGAAGGTCATAACTTTTGAAAACATTGTGGCAAAATGAGAAAATGCTTGTTTCGAGCAATTTCTTCTTTTGTCACGATGTTTTCAAAAGTCGTCTGCTGCAGAAACGTCAAACTGTGTCTATATGTGGGAAAAGGTTAAAGTCCCCCATGCACAAAGTCAGAAAAACATTGAACATGTATGCATGGATCAGCCAATATATTTATCTATGATTGTTACACTTAGAAGAAAATTGCTGAAAATGGTTCTTGGTTAAAACAAAACTCTATTTCCAACCTATCTGATCATCTCACGGTAAAAGGTCAACCAATTCGTATTAAATTGCCTACAAAATGCCTACTATTCACAGCTATGCCTTAAATGTTAGTTTTAGTGTTATATCAAGTGTTCAATTGTAATCACAGATTGTTTGTGTCACCTGTCTTGGTAGGGTGTCGTATGGTTTCACATCTACATTGTCTATCCCTCCATTTATCTGTTTGTTCATCACCCATTCACTTTCTGATATAATGGCAGGCGACACATGTGTTCCCCAATCACAGTTTTGTTTCTGTCACCTGCCCTGGTACGGAGACAAATTTATCTATCAGCATTTTCTTCATGCTTTCAATAACTGATTCAATAGCAGGTAACTCATGTGTTCTCCAATCACAGTTTTGTTTCTGTCACCTGCCCTGGTAGGGAGACAAATTTATGTATCATCCCTTTCTTCATGCTTTCAATAACTGACTTAATAGCAGGTAACACATGTGTTCTCCAATCACAGTTTTGTTTCTGTCACCTGCCCTGGTAGGGAGACAAATTTATGTATCAGCCTTTTCTTTATGCTTTCAATAACTGACTCAATAGCAGGTGACACATGCAATTATCCTTCAATTACAGTGTGATTTGAAATGTGAAATAGTGAAACCAAGGACCAATTACTCTTATTATATTCAGAATTAGAATGTTATTATTGTTATATTGATGCTTTAAGTGGATATATCCTTTGTGTTGTTGAAGAATTTCTTTGTCTCTTTTTTATTGAAAATGATTAAAAATGTAAAACACATCTTTTATTGATTTGTTACTGTTATATTTGACCAGGTTGAATATGTCTGGCGTTTTTCTGTAATATTTGACCAGGTTGAATAAGTCTTGTTTTATTTCTGTTATATTTGACCAGGTTAAATAAGTCTTGTTTTATTTCTGTTATATTTGACCAGGTCGAATAAGTATTTTGTTGATTCATTGTATTGGAGTTGAACACTAATTCCACCAACATATCAGTTATATCACTTCAACCGGTAAATGAATGGCCGAGTCAGGGTTCAAACGTTGGCATTACCTACTGATTAATCGTGGCTCGACAGTATGTTCTGTATACAGTTTCAAAGCTTATTAATTCGGCATATTAAGTTATATTACATCGCCTTAAACATATGTATATGACGGCTTAACAAATGAACATATAAATATACATCGACGAGGAAAAACACTTTAATTTTCATAAGTTATGTCTCAACATTTACAGCATTAGAAAAACAATTTACCGATACAACAAACACATGGCAATATGTCAAAGACAACAATCTAACATGCAACAACAAAACAAACAACTAAACATATAGAGAAAATGGAATAGTGAATGCAAGACAAGAGGACAAATACGTTGTTTATGTAAGGATTATCTCCCTTCTAAGCTCTTTAACATGATTGAGCACGAGGATCTTGATTGATTGATTGTTTGGTGTTTTAAGCCGCTTCCAACATTTGTTCAGTTTTAATATTATATCACGGCATTTACTTGGTAAGTAACAAGAACTACTGGTCCATTTATACTTACACCATCCAGTAAGTCGTATTGTAACCCCTCACGTACTACCATTTTGAAAGTCTTTGGTATGACCGTCGAGGATCTTCGATTTATTTTTCACGAGGCTCAGGCTTTCAAGGTAAGCATTTCGATTGATTGGCTTGCATCAGGATAAATGGATCAGTAGTAATGGTAACTTACCCAGGACACGCCATGTAGTAGTAGTTCTTCTTCACCTTTGAATCGTTTGATGACGTGTTGTTGTTGTTGTTGTTGTATCCGTCACCCAGGCACAGATGATACAAGTTAATTATACGTAGTTATTTACATTTTTTTACATGATATAACTGAAAAACTGTTGAAAGACTAATAGAAGAAATATATTTGATGTTTCAGTGAATATTAATTCGGTGGGATTTACGTCAAGTTGTCTGCGAGAATAGGGTGTCGCAAATTCATATAACCAATACAGGACGCGCAAAGGGACAGTTCAAGGTCAACTAGTAATATACTATATGTATCTAGAATCAGGCGGTAAACCCTGGATGAAAGGACCCCCAGTCCGACGCCCTGTACAGCTAGAAGTGGTTTAGATGTTGTACCGTTTACTAGTACAATGCTTTTTAGCACGGTATAGCAGCTTATCAGTGTTCTCAGAAGTATACCACGAATGCTGAGTTAACTTAATTTGTAAAACAAAGCATTATGGATGATTGTGTTGTTAAACGTTCATTTTGTATCAAGACAAATAACGGCTATTTATTGATAGATTGAATGGGGTTTAACGCCGTTTTCAACACTTTTTCAGGCATATCACGGCGGCTAGTGCACCTACTCATGTTTGTCCTGGAATTCCCACACCAGTAAAACCGGTAACCCACAACAGGATAGATAGTTTTTTCAATTCAATAAACATTAGGCCTCTGGCCCAAAATACAATATACAAATAATAATACAATTAAAGTTACAGTTGTTTAATCACTGACTCATCTGTTACTTTCGCAATCATCAAATGATTTATACAACTACTAAGTTTTATTAATTTTGCTTGATCATCACTTTAAAGTATATTATGTAAGCTGGCTTCTGTATTAGGGGCAAAAGACCAATTGAACAAATATTGTTCTCGTATATATAGGATCTGACATGAGTTGTCATTTCATATAAAGTTTTATTAAACGAGTTCAAGATTTTTTGTTATTAAGCGAGCCTCTGGCGAGCTTAATAACAAATATCTTGGATGAGTTTAATAAAACTGTTTATGAAATGACAACGAATGTTAGATTCTTTTTATCACATGACGAAACACACAGAAAATCGGGTTTTCCAAAGCTATTTTAATTTCGTCAGTAAACTGTATAACAATGCCACAAATAATTATTCCGAGGTGATATTCAGCTTAGTTTATTAAAAGGTATAATAAATAACACTCATGAGATATTATATCTATCACATAAAGTGACTTATGAGGCGTATTTCAATAAAAAAAGTACTTAACGTTTACAATATTTCTAGATGAAATTTACAGGTTTTGGCGCCAAAGTGACTAACGTATGACGTCAAAATGATGACGTGACGTCATTTTTTCCTAGTATTAGGTCATGTTATATTACACCCGTTGTATATAAAGAAATACGTAATGGGTATATTACATGGGATACAAGCATTGTCATGTGATAACAAGTTTTATTAAACGAGTTCAAGAAATTTCCTTTGACTAGTTAATAAAACTTTATGAATTACAACGAATGTCAGATTCTTTTTATCAAAAGACGAAACACAAATGACAACTCGTTTTCCGCTGTCAAAAAATAGTCCCACATGTAATACTCATAAACTTTTAGGCTCATCACACACAAAAGTATTTTTACGACCGATAATGGTCCCTTTGCCTCGTCCATCCTATCGTATGTGATAACCATATACACGTTTCTCAGCCATTTTATAAACATTCGCGGATGAATGCAAAAATAGTGATTCGGTCATGTTATATTACACATGTGACATATAAAGAAATACATAATGGGTATTTAGATCGGATACAAGCATTGTCATGTGATACATTCTCGTATTTAGGACATTTGTAAAAAAACATGATATTCATTTTCAATAACAAAATTATTAAGATGACACTGGCAATATAAGCATATTCTATCATGACGATCTAGACCTCTGTGTCGCCCTGTTTCAATACTGAGTTTATGACTTCAGCATCTAAAATTTGCAATAGCTTTTAGGGAATATTTAAACAAAGGTATGTTTCTGTATTGAGTATAGATTTGAAACATTTATAGAAATCACAACGGCTTGGTGTGTTAAAAGTGTTGTGCCAGTCCTGCTTACATCAATCAATTGTTCTTTGTCTAAAAGTGGATACAAAAAGGTTAATATTTCCAACATCTTACGAAATCAAAGATGTAGAAGTTGGCACCAATAATTTACGCAATTGCTATAATACGTTGCATATAATGGCATTCTCCGGCACTCGCCTAGTGCAATACAACTGTTTACTGAATCATTTAAACCAAGGAATTTCTTACAATAATCAGTTTTAATTTACTAAAGTATTGCCAAAAAATCATATCAAATGATTGTCATCAAATGATATAAACGTTTCGTAATGTGTAAAATATCAGAATGATTTTTGATAATGGTGTATTCCATATATATATTTTTTCGCTGAGACGCGAGTTTATG
Organism: Serripes groenlandicus; assembly: GCA_031761405.1. NCBI lineage: Eukaryota > Metazoa > Mollusca > Bivalvia > Cardiida > Cardiidae > Serripes > Serripes groenlandicus. The sequence continues at coordinate 982,081 of JASEVX010000016.1, forward strand.
TTTTTGCAGCAGTCCATGATAAGCCTTGGGAGAATATAAAGCCTAGATATTTAGCTGATCATTTATCTGACATATTGTATAGATATTTATATTTCTAATTTTGTCTAAGCATATTCTTTCGCTCTGTAAATGGTCATAGACAAATTTTGTCGATGTTTACCAATGAAAGATTGAATGTTGTCTATAGCTATCATTACCCTATATACTTTGCTGTGTGGTAACGTAGATTTAATATATACCTATGTTCATTGTGTCTGCCACTCAGATGTTTTGTTTCGTTGACAACACTTTCTTGTACATTTTCATATTGACTTCCACTCAGAATGTTTGTTTCGTTGACAGCACTGTCTTGTTCATTTTCATTTTGTAGGCGATCGGTATTTTCCTCTCCTGTGATGTTGTCTGTACCCCACTGGCTATATACACTATCATTTACTGGGTTGTTACGTATATCTTATAACACAAGATTTTCATATTGTCTTACACCAGGAGTGTTTGTTTCGTTGACATCACTTTCTTGTACATTTTCATACAGAGGACGAATGGCGTTTTCCTCACCTGTGCTGTTTTCTATTCCCAAATGGCTATATAGCATATCATTTACTGGGTTGTAACATACATCTTATAACACAAGATTTTCATATTGTCTTACATCAGGAGTGTTTGTTTCGTTGGCAGCACTTTCTTGTACATTTTCATATTGAGGACGAATTTCGTTTACCTCACCTATGCGGTTTTCTATATCCAAATGGCTATATAGCATATCATTTCCTGGGCGGTAGCGTAGATCCTCATATTGGGATAACGTCGGGTTTGTACTTTCTGAAAACAAAACGAAAAATAATGTTCGATCGGTTTGGTGTATAATAATAATAATAAAGGCTTTATTTAGAGAGGACACTCATTTGACATAGTACATGTATGCAAGTCAATCTTCCATAAGGGCCTCAAACTTAAACAAAATGAAATGTAACATGAACAAATGTATGTTACATATGAACAACGCAATAATGCAATTATACATACATATATAATATGGACTTAAAGCTGTTTTGTCTATTACTGTATTGTAGAACAGCCACATATCCAAATATTTTGTATAGGCTCACGAAATGCAATTATACAACAGTTATCATCGAATTGAGATTGATTTATCCAACGTAAAGTTTGGGATTTGAAATGCTGACTAGTTATTGAGGTTTGAATATATGAAGGAAGGGAATTCCAAACTGATGAACCGGAAAATATAAATGTATTTCGATATATACAATGTAGTTAGATTTTGTTGTATACAACTGGAATATAGTGGATGAATAAAATAGTCTTGCATGAATATCAGAAGTAAAAGTAAATGATGCTCTTAGGTAATCAGGGGCATTTCCACGTAATTATTTAAACATTTGAAAGGCTTTCTGATAATTAACTCGTTCGGGAAATGTCTTCCAATTAAGCAAACATTAGAGATGAAGGGGTGGTAAGATCACAATCAAGGATTACCCTAGCAGCCCTGTTCTGAAGTTTCACTAATTTGTTTTCAAGATTATTTGTGCAGTTCCCTCAGATAACACAACACAAATCAATATGTGGAAGTATGTATGCTTTATAAAAACGTTTACGATTGTCATTTGAGAGAAATAATTTGATTCGTGATAAAATATAGAGATATGAATTACATTTCTTTATTACAATGAACCACTTGAGCAAGAAATAACTTATGAGTTGTGATAATGAATTCCTGGATTATTGTTAGCAATTTCACGATTGTTATGTATCGAAGATAAAAAACACTTTTGCTTATTCAGAGTTAATGTACATGTGATTAAGTTGGAACCATTGATCTACGTGTAATAACTCACAAATATGTCGAGAGACTTTCTTTGAGTTGACAGTGCTGTGTCGTCAGCGAATATCTTTGCAACTGAACGTGAAAGAACTAAGGGCAAATCATTAATGTAGATTAAGAATAGTATCGTACCGAGGACAGAACCATGAGGAACGCCTGCTACGACTTCCCTGGGAGTTGATTGTTCTCCAGAGATAAAATGTATTTTGAATTCTAGTAATAAGACTTAAACTAGTCTAAAGCATTATTATGTAACCCATACATTGAAAGTTCTTGTAGTAATATATCATCGTTAACTAAATCAAAGGCTTTGGATAGGTAAAAAACTAATTAAAGTGCCAACAATTTCGTGTTTGTTTATAGCTGTGATCAAGTCATCTAGAATCTTTATAAAAGCCGTATTCGGTATACTCAAAGACATTGAAGTTTACGTAGAGACAATTATTTATAATACAAAGCTTACCTGTCATTGGATTGTTATTATACTAGACCGTGCTTCATTTCAACACATTTATACAACAATCATTAGAGCGTTATTTTACTAGACTGTGCTACATTTCAACACATTTATACCACAGTCATTGGATTGTTATTTTACTAGACCGTGATACATTTCAACACATGTATACGACACTCATTGGATTGTTATTTTACTAGACCGTGATACATTTCAACACATGTATACGACACTCATCGGATTGTTATTTTACTAGACCGTGATACATTTCAACACATGTATACGACACTCATTGGATTGTTATTTTACTAGACCGTGATACATTTCAACACATGTATACGGCACTCATTGGATTGTTATTTTACTAGACCGTGATACATTTCAACACATTTATACCACAGTCATTGAAGTGTTATTTTACTAGACCGTGCTTCATTTCAACACATTTATACCACAGTCATTGAATTGTTATTTTACTAGACCGTGCTACATTTCAACACATTTATACGACAATCATTGGATGGTTATTTTACTAGACCGTCCTACATTTCAACACATTTATACAACAGTCATTGAATTTTTCCTTTACTAGACCGTCCTACATTTCAACACATTTATACGACAGTAGTTGGTTTGTTATTTTACTAGACCTTGCTACATTTTAATACATCTATACGACAGTCATTGAATTGTTCCTTTACTAGACCGTTCTATATTTCAACACATTTATACGACAGACCGATCAGACGCATACTTCAGTTAAGATCTTTTTCAACAATTGTTCTGTTTGAATGGATTTTGTGAATAATCTTCCCGCAGCTAACAGCATTGCCAGCAAGTGCATACACGCCAGCTCAAAAGGCAATACGCAATAGTTGTATGTAGTCATGTGGTTGAATAGACATAAATTACGAGTTGTCTAGATATTTCGTAAAATTATTAAACTCGATATGTATGAATTACCTAAAACAATAATGAGAGGCACCATAAAAAGTATTAATTACTTTCTAAATTTTGAGAATGAGAGTTTTGACTAGAATAACAATATATAATGTTTTAACACCAGACATTAGAAGTTACTAAATATCAGAGTCAATCGGAGAGAAAAAGTATATATTTGGACAATCCAAAGACGCAAAGCAATACCGACTTTATTATATTAAAGTAATATTTCTATATATGGTTAATGTGTACATCTGAATTGAACACATTTTAAATGTAAGTTAAGGAAAATATTCTTTTTACAATTGACCGTAGACCTTTCAAGCTGTTAGCTTTAAAATCACGAGACGTTTTCTTTAAACATAACAATCAATAATCTGTATATATATAATTTAATTTACTGATAACCGTAGTATATTTGACAGTGAGCTATAGAATGCTTAAAGAATAACACTTATCATTATGTTTAAATATCTATGAGTGAATGTACCTGTTTTTCCTTGCTCATTCGAGTCTTCACGGCTGTCTGACTTCTGACATAACGGCTGTTTTTTTCTGTAACACACACACATTATTATATATATATATATATTGATTAGGTGGGTAAGTATTAAATTCACTTATTCGGTTCATGCATTTTTCTCTCTTTCATTCTTTGCATCTCTGTGTGTGTATGTGTCTCTCTTTCTCCCTTTCTCTCTTTCTGTCTGATTGCCTCTTCATTTCTCTTTCCATCTCTCTTCTCTCTCTCTCTCTATATCTCTCTCTCTCTCTCTCTCTCTCTCTCTCTCTCTCTCTCTCTCTCTCTCTCTCTCTCTCTCTCTCTCTCTCTCTGATTTGCCCTGTTTCTGTCTCTATATGTCTCTCTCTCATTATCTCTCTATCTTTCCCTCTTCCTCTACTTCTCTCTTTCTCTTTATATCTCTCTCTTGCTTTCACTCTGTCTTTCTATTTCTCTTATTCTGTCTGTCTGTCTCTCTACCGGAATCTCAGTCGGTTGCTATGCGGCCTGTCCATCCAGGGGTTGTGAGTTCGAACCCCAGCTCGGCCAACATTATTTCCGACGTTTGACAAAAGTCATTGTGACAAGTGTCATTCGTCTTCCAATAATGGACTATCAGTCTATGTGGAAAAGCAGCCAGTTGCTTGTTGTATAAAGTACTGGTATGAGAAAGCCAAGAAACAAATGAGTAGGTGAACTGGCCGCCGTGATATGTCTGAAAAACTGTTGAAATTGTTTAAACCCCAATCAATCAATAACTCTCTTTTAATGTCCCTAACTTTTTTCTCTCTTTCGTTAACCGTCTGTATCTCCTTCGGTCTATCTTTTTCTCTCATCATGCCTCTCTCTCTCTCTCTCTCTCTCTCTCTCTCTCCCTCTCTCTATCTCTCTCTCTCTCTCTCTCTCTCTCTCTCTCTCTCCTCTCTCTCTCTCTCTCTCTCTCTCTCTCTCTCTCTCTCTCTCTCTCTCTTTCTCTCTCTCTCTCTCTCTCTCTCTCTCTCTCTCTCTCTCTCTCTTTCCATTTTGCTATGTTGTTACTCGTCACCAGATTATATATGCCGTTAACCTTAAACTGTTACACACCTGAGTATTAAAACAGCTGCTATCACTAATAACGCCACACATCCAATACTACCAACGACTACACCAACGATAGTTCCAGTATTAGAAGGTTCTTGTCCAGGGGATAGAGCTGAAAATGTAGAAAGTATATATTGAAGCTTTTGCATTCATTGTTTGAATTATTTATTTAAATCGTCATCTAGCTCTTTTAAATGTGTCTTTACATCAGTGTTGGTATTATTTTATTATTATATCCTGTGTTTGTCCATTTAATTAATAATAAAGAATCGATTATACAGTAATAAATGCCGATCTCAAGAAAAGTACGCAATATGTATCATTTGAAGAGAAACTAACAAAACATAAGGAATGCAGGTAACGTATACACTTTTCCCTATTTTTCTTTTTTTTGTTTTAACACGAATGCCAATAAAATTTCTGAAATTAGGAATCTAACATATTTATATATACATTCAGAGCAGTTCCTGCCGGTGAAGCCGACCAAACATCCATACTGACAGGCTCCGTCATCACTCCGGCACCATTTTACTTCATCATCGTCGACACCACAACCCTCACTACAGACCTCGGTACAACGACTTCCGTAAAACCCAGCTTTACAGGCTTCACATGACCCAGATCGTTTATTACAGTTTAATCCACCATCAGTCTGCAAACAGTTGAGGCTACATTGGTGTTCACATTTGTCCCCAAAATATCCGGATCTACATTCACCGCACGCTCCATTGGTTTGATTACATTGGCCTTGAGGTAGGCAATACTCCGAGCATTGTACACACTCACTGTTGTTTAAATAACTCCCATCTCCACACGGGCAGCATCCGGGTCCAGAAGGATACCACGAGGGATTACTGCAGCTGAGACATGCATCTCCAAATTGATGTGAACATCTTTGTTTATCACAGTCGCATGTGAGACTTCTGGAAGTACCCTTGGAACTATATCTATATTCAGCACACGTCGTACAGTTATCAAGGTTACTGCATATCGAACACGAGTCCATACAAGCATTGTTACATATCTGTCCGTAATATCCATCAACACATGCTGTGCATTGATTAGCCGAGGTACATGTTTTACACGAAGGTGTGCATTTTTCACAGCGCTGGGAATTCGAAACTTTGAAATATCCATCAATGCATTCATAACACTTATCGGACCAGGGGCAACTTATACATCCATCGGCGCATTTCGCACACGTGATTGTGTCTAAGTAATATCCAGTAGAGCAGGCGGAACATGAAGTAATACCTGAACCGGTACATTCTGTACAGCTGACGGCACACTGTAAACACAATGAGCCCGACAAGTAAAAACCAGTTCCACATTCAGAACAATCTCCGGTGAATTTATCACATTCTAAACAATTACTATCGCTACATTTAATGTCACATGTTGGTCCAAAATATCCCAATATACAGTCAGTACATACACCGGTGATTTGATCACATTCTAAGCAATTATTATCGCTACATTCAGAATCACATGTTGGTCCAAAATATCCCAATTTACAGGCAGTACACGCAGAAAGGGAGCTACATGATGAACATTTATCTGGACATGACACCATACAAGTACCGTTAGTCTGAAAACATTCATTGTTTACGCATACGCCTCCGATACATTCCTGTTTACATGTATCACCGTAATACCCACTTTTACATCCCGATGAACAACTTCCATCAGAAAAACATTCGTTTGTTTTACAGTTTGGTGGACATTCAGTACTACAACTGAAACCGTAAAAACCTATTTGACAGCCATCTGTGCATGTTTCACTCTGAGAACAAATGTTGTTTAAACATTTAGATGGACATGAATGCTGGCACTTAACTCCCCACCATCCGACATGGCATTCTTCACAAGAACCGAATAAACTATCACATCTGTTACATCGATTCGAACAAGTTTCCGAGCAAACAGTTCCCCAATATCCATCTACACAAGAACTGCACAGTGTTCCCGATGAACATGTTAAACATTCATCTAGACATCGTTTACATTGCCCAATGTCATTATAATATCCATCTGTACAAATTCTGCAATCTGTATAACTATTACAAGAATAACAACCTGCAGCACAAGCAGAACACGACCCTGGGTTTGTAACTAACCAGAATCCAGTACTACACTGGTCACATCTAGTGGCATTAAAACAGTTATTACAGTTCGGTTGACAGAAAACACAGTTACCGTCTGTAAGGTAATAACCGGGAATACAGTTATAACATGTGTCATCTTGGCAGGTTCGACAACTTTCACACGAGCCTTGAACTGAAACTGAGGAATAAAAACATTTGCAAAACATTGTATGTAGTAGTAGTGTGTATTACGAGAAATTATAAGCAAGGAAGTTTATTCTTCATATGGCACATGAACATATCTTATCACTATTTTGTTTGTATTGGCTCGCAAATATTATTCGTGTAACGACTAGGAAAGGTTACTATTTGATTTGTATTTTTTGCATATCATATTGTGTAGGTATTTACAATATAAGAAAGTATATCATATTGTGTAGGTATTTACAATATAAGAAAGCATATCATATTGTGTAGGTATTTACAATATAAGAAAGCATATCATATTGTGTAGGTATTTACAATATAAGAAAGCATATCATATTGTGTAAGTATTTACAATATAAGAAAGTATATCATATTGTGTAGGTATTTACAATATAAGAAAGTATATCATATTGTGTAGGTATTTACAATATAAGAAAGCATATCATATTGTGTAGGTATTTACAATATAAGAAAGTATATCATATTGTGTAGGTATTTACAATATAAGAAAGTATATCATATTGTGTAGGTATTTACAATATAAGAAAGTATATCATATTGTGTAGGTATTTACAATATAAGAAAGTATATACTATTGTGTAGGTATTTACAATATAAGAAAGTATATCATATTGTGTAGGTATTTACAATATAAGAAAGCATATCATATTGTGTAGGTATTTACAATATAAGAAAGTATATCATATTGTGTAGGTATTTACAATATAATATAGGTTATTGCATCAATATGGGAAAATATTGTGTTGGACGAGTTCCTTCGGCTGAGTTGCCCGAGCTTGCGAGGGCACTCCGCCGAAGGAACGAGTCCCAACACAATAGATTCCCATAATCATGCAATAACCTTTTTATTGTATAATTTGATATTGGCTATTTAAAATGTGTCGTTTTGTTTGTTTTAAACACGTCACACTTATTAGAAAATTAACAGTCGTTTTGGATTGCTCAGATAAATAAACATTAACGATATATCGCGCATTTATACTCTCCTTTACGCTGGTTGCTAAGGTCGCGGAAAATATAATTTACGAACCGCCATTGTTGTCGACTCGAAATTGGAATCGTCGAAAAAATGATGTGTAACGCATTTTCTAACAGTGTTTTTCATTAAGAACTCGTGTATTATCTTATTCTTGTATTTACGCCTGGACATTTGATTTTTTATTACGATTTAGATGCCCCTTTAAAAGGGCCTTTTGACCTCGCAGTATGTTCAGTAAAGCGAACACACATCTTTGATATACATATAAAGGCTACTGCGTTGATAAACTTCACATCGGAGGATAACAAAACAAATCTGAAGACCTACCTTTAAAACAATCATTTGCTTATTCATCCTAGCAGTTATGAATCCCTCTTTATTTGTTGATACACTTATAATAGATCGTCAACGACAATCAAAACAACACTCGAGCAATAGTATTGATGTACACGTCACATTATTACGTCAGAATCTACGTACGTATTTATTAGCATAGCTAACGCTATAAATAGACCAGATTGAGTTTTGTGTATGTCTATCGATTTTTCACTACGTGTCATCTATAAAAGATGTACCAAACAATGTACTACGAACCGTATAAGCACAGCTTTTCCCTAGGACTATCAGATAATCGAACCTTGGGCAGATCACATCTGTAAACTGATTCAAGTCCCGTCTACATTGATACACAGCCTAAACAACACAGCTGTTTTTTTTATTTCATTTATATTTGTTAATATGCCTAATTAGATGTTTTAACCATTTTAATGGCTTCACTTGCCTGCGATGCACTAAGCCCTGACAGTAACAAAGTAGAAGTAGAAGTTAGCTGGATCTCTAAATCACGAAAGGTTGGATGAGAGCGCTTTGTAACGTTAGTGTATGGAAATAGTTCCGTCCTTAGCGTCACGTGAAAAAGATTCCAGTGCAATATCAACCCGTGCAATATCAAATGATATTGCATCCTTTGTTCATATGGAAACAAGAGGGAACAATATCAAAGTATACAATAAGAAAGTATATCATATTGTGTAGGTATTTACAATATAAGAAAGTTTATTTCACCTCCCACTAGAAACTGGCCTTTTCATTGGACAAGAGAAGTCACGTGGTGACCCACTATTTTTCTATAGTGGGTCAGTAAATTTCTATAGTGGGTCAGTAGTCGACAAAATGGCCGCCATTCATCCATTCTTCCTTTAAAATCACCTTTTTCTATCCCAAAATGACGTAAATCACTAACAATATTACAACTGTAAATTGTGTTTTTAAGGAATGGAGAGCCTTTTTTTCGTTTTTATGGGGGTATGAACAAAAAAACCTGATCACTCTCTATGAAATCGCGAAGCAAAAGTGATGAACACAAAAAAAACCTAAAATATATGAAAATGAACACAATATTTTTTCCGTAGAGGGTTAGTAACAGACTAAATAACTGATTTATTTCATCAACCACCTTTCATGACCAAGTTTCATTTCATTATTAAAGTGGGTTTAATACTAGGAATTTTAAAAATATTGGGACCGAATACTAGGAAAATGACGTCACGTCAGCGGTTTTTGACGTCATAACGCTAGTCATTTGGCGCCAAAACCCGTAAATTTCTTCTAGACATATTGTAAACGTTAATGTAAATGAAACAATATCAATTTTCTTTGCTCATGAAAGGTGGTCGATGAAATAAATCAATTATTGGGTTTGTTACTGACCCACTACGGAAATATAGGGGGTCTGTAGGATGAATAGGGGGACTCGGCTATCGCCTCGCCCCCTATTAATCCTACAGACCCCCTATATTTCCGTAGTGGGTCAGTAACAAACCCAATAACTAATAATATCATATTGTGTAGGTATTTACAATATAAGAAAGCATATCATATTGTGTAGGTATTTACAATATAAGAAAGTATATCATATTGTGTAGGTATTTACAATATAAGAAAGTATATCATATTGTGTAGGTATTTACAATATAAGAAAGTATATCATATTGTGTAGGTATTTACAATATTATAGGTTATTGCATCAATATGGGAAAATATTGTGTTGGACGAGTTCCTTCGGCTGAGTTGCCCGAGCTTGCGAGGGCACTCCGCCGAAGGAACGAGTCCCAACACAATAGATTCCCATAATCATGCAATAACCTTTTTATTGTATAATTTGATATTGGCTATTTAAAATGTGTCGTTTTGTTTGTTTTAAACACGTCACACTTATTAGAAAATTAACAGTCGTTTTGGATTGCTCAGATAAATAAACATTAACGATATATCGCGCATTTATACTCTCCTTTACGCTGGTTGCTAAGGTCGCGGAAAATATAATTTACGAACCGCCATTGTTGTCGACTCGAAATTGGAATCGTCGACAAAATGATGTGTAACGCATTTTCTAACAGTGTTTTTCATTAAGAACTCGTGTATTATCTTATTCTTGTATTTACGCCTGGACATTTGATTTTTTATTACGATTTAGATGCCCCTTTAAAAGGGCCTTTTGACCTCGCAGTATGTTCAGTAAAGCGAACACACATCTTTGATATACATATAAAGGCTACTGCGTTGATAAACTTCACATCGGAGGATAACAAAACAAATCTGAAGACCTACCTTTAAAACAATCATTTGCTTATTCATCCTAGCAGTTATGAATCCCTCTTTATTTGTTGATACACTTATAATAGATCGTCAACGACAATCAAAACAACACTCGAGCAATAGTATTGATGTACACGTCACATTATTACGTCAGAATCTACGTACGTATTTATTAGCATAGCTAACGCTATAAATAGACCAGATTGAGTTTTGTGTATGTCTATCGATTTTTCACTACGTGTCATCTATAAAAGATGTACCAAACAATGTACTACGAACCGTATAAGCACAGCTTTTCCCTAGGACTATCAGATAATCGAACCTTGGGCAGATCACATCTGTAAACTGATTCAAGTCCCGTCTACATTGATACACAGCCTAAACAACACAGCTGTTTTTTTTATTTCATTTATATTTGTTAATATGCCTAATTAGATGTTTTAACCATTTTAATGGCTTCACTTGCCTGCGATGCACTAAGCCCTGACAGTAACAAAGTAGAAGTAGAAGTTAGCTGGATCTCTAAATCACGAAAGGTTGGATGAGAGCGCTTTGTAACGTTAGTGTATGGAAATAGTTCCGTCCTTAGCGTCACGTGAAAAAGATTCCAGTGCAATATCAACCCGTGCAATATCAAATGATATTGCATCCTTTGTTCATATGGAAACAAGAGGGAACAATATCAAAGTATACAATAAGAAAGTATATCATATTGTGTAGGTATTTACAATATAAGAAAGTTTATTTCACCTCCCACTAGAAACTGGCCTTTTCATTGGACAAGAGAAGTCACGTGGTGACCCACTATTTTTCTATAGTGGGTCAGTAAATTTCTATAGTGGGTCAGTAGTCGACAAAATGGCCGCCATTCATCCATTCTTCCTTTAAAATCACCTTTTTCTATCCCAAAATGACGTAAATCACTAACAATATTACAACTGTAAATTGTGTTTTTAAGGAATGGAGAGCCTTTTTTTCGTTTTTATGGGGGTATGAACAAAAAAACCTGATCACTCTCTATGAAATCGCGAAGCAAAAGTGATGAACACAAAAAAACCCTAAAATATATGAAAATGAACACAATATTTTTTCCGTAGAGGGTTAGTAACAGACTAAATAACTGATTTATTTCATCAACCACCTTTCATGACCAAGTTTCATTTCATTATTAAAGTGGGTTTAATACTAGGAATTTTAAAAATATTGGGACCGAATACTAGGAAAATGACGTCACGTCAGCGGTTTTTGACGTCATAACGCTAGTCATTTGGCGCCAAAACCCGTAAATTTCTTCTAGACATATTGTAAACGTTAATGTAAATGAAACAATATCAATTTTCTTTGCTCATGAAAGGTGGTCGATGAAATAAATCAATTATTGGGTTTGTTACTGACCCACTACGGAAATATAGGGGGTCTGTAGGATGAATAGGGGGACTCGGCTATCGCCTCGCCCCCTATTAATCCTACAGACCCCCTATATTTCCGTAGTGGGTCAGTAACAAACCCAATAACTAATAATATCATATTGTGTAGGTATTTACAATATAAGAAAGCATATCATATTGTGTAGGTATTTACAATATAAGAAAGTATATCATATTGTGTAGGTATTTACAATATAAGAAAGTATATCATATTGTGTAGGTATTTACAATATAAGAAAGTATATCATATTGTGTAGGTATTTACAATATTATAGGTTATTGCATCAATATGGGAAAATATTGTGTTGGACGAGTTCCTTCGGCTGAGTTGCCCGAGCTTGCGAGGGCACTCCGCCGAAGGAACGAGTCCCAACACAATAGATTCCCATAATCATGCAATAACCTTTTTATTGTATAATTTGATATTGTTCCCTCTTGTTTCCATATGAACAAAGGATGCAATATCATTTGATATTGCACGGGTTGATATTGCACTGGAATCTTTTTCACGTGACGCTAAGGACGGAACTATTTCCATACACTAACGTTACAAAGCGCTCTCATCCAACCTTTCGTGATTTAGAGATCCAGCTAACTTCTACTTCTACTTTGTTACTGTCAGGGCTTAGTGCATCGCAGGCAAGTGAAGCCATTCAAATGGTTAAAACAACTAATTAGGCATATTAACAAATATAAATGAAATAGAAAAAACAGCTGTGTTGTTTAGGCTGTGTATCAATGTAGACGGGACTTGAATCAGTTTACAGATGTGATCTGCTCAAGGTTCGATTCTCTGATAGTCCTAGGGAAAAGCTGTGCTTATACGGTTCGTAGTACATTGTTTGGTACATCTTTTATAGATGACACGTAGTGAAAAATCGATAGACATACACAAAACCCAATCTGGTCTATTTATAGCGTTAGCTATGCTAGTAAGTACGTACGTAGTTTCTGACGTAATAATGTGACGTGTACATCAATAATATTGCTCGAGTGTTGTTTTGATTGTCGTTGACGATCTATTATAAGTGTATCAACAAATAAAGAGGGATTCATAACTGCTAGGATGAATAAGCAAATGATTGTTTTAAAGGTAGGTTTTCAGATTTGTTTTGTTATCCTCCGATGTGAAGTTTATCAACGCAGTAGCCTTTATATGTATATCAAAGATGTGTGTTCGCTTTACTGAACATACTGCGAGGTCAAAAGGCCCTTTTAAAGGGGCATCTAAATCGTAATAAAAAAACAAATGTCCAGGCGTAAATGCAAGAATAAGATAATACACGAGTTCTTAATGAAAAACACTGTTAGAAAAGGCGTTACACATCATTTTGTCGACGATTCCAATTTTGAGTCGACAACAATGGCGGTTCGTAAATTATATTTTCCGCGACCTTAGCAACCAGCGTAAAGGAGAGTATAAATGCGCGATATATCGTTAATGTTTATTTCTCTGAGCAATCCAAAACTACTGTTAATTTTCTAATAAGTGTGACGTGTTTAAAACAAACAAAACGACACATTTTAAATAGCCAATATCAAATTATACAATAAAAAGGTTATTGCATGATTATGGGAATCTATTGTGTTGGGACTCGTTCCTTCGGCGGAGTGCCCTCGCAAGCTCGGGCAACTCAGCCGAAGGAACTCGTCCAACACAATATTTATAGGTTATTTAACAGTGTTCTGTACAATACGGATATATATTTGGACGAGTACACAGCTTGGAAAATCATATTGGACGAGCCGCTAGGCGAGTCCAATATGATTTTCCAAGCTGTGTACGAGTCCAAATATATTCCGTATTGTACAGAACACTGTTAAATGATCTTTTTATTCTATACCTCGACTTTTTCCCCAAAATAAATCTTATTTCTTCCAGTTCCCTTGTTTCTGGCGACACGGCCTGCGCTAACCACCTTTTGAATATTCCTACATCACTTTTAGTTTTTTTCACAGTGTTTTTTGGTTTCTGTTCAATTACAAAGTCATCTATTTCAGAATCGGATAACATTTTAGTTTCAATGTTACTCCTTGTTTGCAAACGACAATAATGATCCGGTGACAACAGGAGCTTTATCGTAACGCTTTATCTAGAGCGCCTGTCGATTCAGACTTTCATTCGGAACCTTTTCACGCGCTTCGGTCTTTATCATAGGTTTAACATGGGACCTGTGAATCGTACAATACGAAAAGAATACGGGTTATTTTGTACGCGCGTGCGTCCCGATACGGAAATATATTGTACGGTCACATGATTCGAATGAGCGTCTACGATTGGACGTATACATTAGGTATGGAATAATTTCCCATATTGATGCAATAACCTATAGTATATCATATTGTGTAGGTATTTACAATATAAGAAAGCATATCATATTGTGTAGGTATTTACAATATAAGAAAGCATATCATATTGTGTAGGTATTTACAATATAAGAAAGTATATCATATTGTGTAGGTATTTACAATATAAGAAAGTATATCATATTGTGTAGGTATTTACAATATAAGAAAGCATATAATATTGTGTAGGTATTTACAATATAAGAAAGTATATCATATTGTGTAGGTATTTACAATATAAGAAAGTATATCATATTGTGTAGGTATTTACAATATAAGAAAGCATATCATATTGTGTAGGTATTTACAATATAAGAAAGCATATCATATTGTGTAGGTATTTACAATATAAGAAAGCATATCATATTGTGTAGGTATTTACAATATAAGAAAGTATATCATATTGTGTAGGTATTTACAATATCAGAAAGTATATCATATTGTGTAGGTATTTACAATATAAGAAAGCATATCATATTGTGTAGGTATTTACAATATAAGAAAGTATATCATATTGTGTAGGTATTTACAATATCAGAAAGTATATCATATTGTGTAGGTATTTACAATATAAGAAAGTATATCATATTGTGTAGGTATTTACAATATAAGAAAGTATATCATATTGTGTAGGTATTTACAATATAAGAAAGTATATCATATTGTGTAGGTATTTACAATATAAGAAAGCATATCATATTGTGTAGGTATTTACAATATAAGAAAGCATATCATATTGTGTAGGTATTTACAATATAAGAAAGTATATCATATTGTGTAGGTATTTACAATATAAGAAAGTATATCATATTGTGTAGGTATTTACAATATAAGAAAGTATATCATATTGTGTAGGTATTTACAATATAAGAAAGCATATCATATTGTGTAGGTATTTACAATATAAGAAAGTATATCATATTGTGTAGGTATTTACAATATAAGAAAGTATATCATATTGTGTAGGTATTTACAATATAAGAAATTATTGTATACTTTGATATTGTTCCCTCTTGTTTCCATATGAACAAAGGATGCAATATCATTTGATATTGCACGGGTTGATATTGCACTGGAATCTTTTTCACGTGACGCTAAGGACGGAACTATTTCCATACACTAACGTTACAAAGCGCTCTCATCCAACCTTTCGTGATTTAGAGATCCAGCTAACTTCTACTTCTACTTTGTTACTGTCAGGGCTTAGTGCATCGCAGGCAAGTGAAGCCATTCAAATGGTTAAAACAACTAATTAGGCATATTAACAAATATAAATGAAATAAAAAAAACAGCTGTGTTGTTTAGGCTGTGTATCAATGTAGACGGGACTTGAATCAGTTTACAGATGTGATCTGCTCAAGGTTCGATTCTCTGATAGTCCTAGGGAAAAGCTGTGCTTATACGGTTCGTAGTACATTGTTTGGTACATCTTTTATAGATGACACGTAGTGAAAAATCGATAGACATACACAAAGCCCAATCTGGTCTATTTATAGCGTTAGCTATGCTAGTAAGTACGTACGTAGTTTCTGACGTAATAATGTGACGTGTACATCAATAATATTGCTCGAGTGTTGTTTTGATTGTCGTTGACGATCTATTATAAGTGTATCAACAAATAAAGAGGGATTTATAACTGCTAGGATGAATAAGCAAATGATTGTTTTAAAGGTAGGTCTTCAGATTTGTTTTGTTATCCTCCGATGTGAAGTTTATCAACGCAGTAGCCTTTATATGTATATCAAAGATGTGTGTTCGCTTTACTGAACATACTGCGAGGTCAAAAGGCCCTTTTAAAGGGGCATCTAAATCGTAATAAAAAAACAAATGTCCAGGCGTAAATGCAAGAATAAGATAATACACGAGTTCTTAATGAAAAACACTGTTAGAAAAGGCGTTACACATCATTTTGTCGACGATTCCAATTTTGAGTCGACAACAATGGCGGTTCGTAAATTATATTTTCCGCGACCTTAGCAACCAGCGTAAAGGAGAGTATAAATGCGCGATATATCGTTAATGTTTATTTCTCTGAGCAATCCAAAACGACTGTTAATTTTCTAATAAGTGTGACGTGTTTAAAACAAACAAAACGACACATTTTAAATAGCCAATATCAAATTATACAATAAAAAGGTTATTGCATGATAATGGGAATCTATTGTGTTGGGACTCGTTCCTTCGGCGGAGTGCCCTCGCAAGCTCGGGCAACTCAGCCGAAGGATCTCGTCCAACACAATATTTTCCCATATTGATGCAATAACCTATAGTATATCATATTGTGTAGGTATTTACAATATAAGAAAGCATATCATATTGTGTAGGTATTTACAATATAAGAAAGCATATCATATTGTGTAGGTATTTACAATATAAGAAAGTATATCATATTGTGTAGGTATTTACAATATAAGAAAGCATATCATATTGTGTAGGTATTTACAATATAAGAAAGCATATCATATTGTGTAGGTATTTACAATATAAGAAAGCATATCATATTGTGTAGGTATTTACAATATAAGAAAGTATATCATATTGTGTAGGTATTTACAATATAAGAAAGCATATCATATTGTGTAGGTATTTACAATATAAGAAAGCATATCATATTGTGTAGGTATTTACAATATAAGAAAGTATATCATATTGTGTAGGTATTTACAATATAAGAAAGTATATCATATTGTGTAGGTATTTACAATATAATAAAGCATATCATATTGTGTAGGTATTTACAATATAAGAAAGCATATCATATTGTGTAGGTATTTACAATATAAGAAAGTATATCATATTGTGTAGGTATTTACAATATAAGAAAGCATATCATATTGTGTAGGTATTTACAATATAAGAAAGTATATCATATTGTGTAGGTGTTTACAATATAAGAAAGTATATCATATTGTGTAGGTATTTACAATATAAGAAAGCATATCATATTGTGTAGGTATTTACAATATAAGAAAGCATATCATATTGTGTAGGTATTTACAATATAAGAAAGTATATCATATTGTGTAGGTATTTACAATATAAGAAAGTATATCATATTGTGTAGGTATTTACAATATAAGAAAGTATATCATATTGTGTAGGTATTTACAATATAAGAAAGTATATCATATTGTGTAGGTATTTACAATATAAGAAAGTATATCATATTGTGTAGGTATTTACAATGTAAGAAAGCGCAGTACTACGATTTATATTCATGAACTTTATAATTGAGCCGTTCCACGAGAAAATCAACATTATTGACTCTGCGTAATGCATCGACCCCGATAAAC
Organism: Serripes groenlandicus; assembly: GCA_031761405.1. Taxonomy (NCBI): domain Eukaryota; kingdom Metazoa; phylum Mollusca; class Bivalvia; order Cardiida; family Cardiidae; genus Serripes; species Serripes groenlandicus. The sequence goes on from JASEVX010000016.1 coordinate 999,860, forward strand.
CTGCGCAATCCGCGCATTCTAATCAGGGCCGACACAATCAGTCTATAGAGGTATAGGGTAATGATTCCTGAAACATAACATCCATAGGAGGCGAAACGTATCTGTCCGGGTTTGCCTGTGCAGCATGCTTAGGCTGATCCGGGTCGAAACTTTGCGCAGTCCACAATATTGGTTTTCTCGCGGGTCGGCTCATATGTATACATATATTCCTACTAATCGATGATTGAACATCGAAAGTATCAAAATGTTAAATAAGTTAAACATTACATAGTTTACCTATTGCAGTAAGGACACAAATGATTCCTGCTAAATAACATTCCATCATCAGACTGTTGTAAATATCGTGAGGAACAGGCAAGCTACAACAATAAAGAAAATACTTAATGCATATGGGTGTATTATCTATATAGAATCTAGGATAGATTTTCACAAATTCGAAGTAATATATTTACAAATAAAGTATCCATTATTGATGTACATTTATCATATCAGCGTTTTACTCTTTAACATTGTTCAACGTAAAGAAACATTTTGATGTATCTGCAAAAAAACGGATCCTAAAAATATTGCGGAAAAACTGATCGTTAAATACGTTTCGAGACAGTTAACATACAGCATTATGAGACATTTCTCCTTTTGCCACAATATTTTAAAAAGACGTCTACTGCACATGTGTCAATATGCGTTCGTATATGGAATAAGCGAATCGAATATATTTCGTCCAAAGACTGTTTCGCTCCACCGCGTAACCGTTTTTTGTTACAATTTGCAGCAAATTTTGTATTTGTTTCCTATAAAGATGTTAAAATTACCAGGATGATATTTGATAACAGGAAAAACTAATTGTAGTAAAGTAGTTAACATACTTGTATTATTTATGTGGATGTTGAAGATAAATATTCCTCTGAGTAAACGGTTATATTCAGTCAGATTTAACCAAATACATTTATTAAGCAATGTCTACTTTGTTTTGAACCCGGAAGTTTTCACAACTTTACTATTACACATTTTACATGTTTACTTACCTTTAACTATTATAAGACATTTAACTATTATATTAACAATATATTTACGAACCGAAATGTAATATTTATAATACACATTGTAATTGCAGAGATAAAGTTCACTGTCATGCACAATGGATCCCTGTCCTGTTATCGTTAATTAAGATATACATATAACGGATAAATTCTGGAAATTATGCGCTGAAATTGGACAAGGGTAACCACCAAATTTCATTTTAACCGATTGTATCTAAAGATAGACTTGTCTGACAGCTTTTTAGTATTATGGAAAATATCAGATAACTTGGCAGGCTTCCCTAGATTGCGGTGTTAACATTTCGACCGGCAGTAATGTATTACTCTATATATGTCTTTCATAGGTTTTTTTAGAAACATCATGGGAAAAAGAGTAATTATCAAATAAAGCAATATCTCCCGTTCTTGTTTAGTCCGGTTATAACAGGGGCGTTTACATATTGTCCTAACGCACTGCGCACATTTGCCAGCCGATCAAGCCAATAACATTGCAGCTTTTGACAGGTGCTAGCTGATCGCTTGTTGTATAATACACTCTATGTGAAGGCTTCATTTATTTTGACTTGTACAATAATTCAATTCTTTTAACTGTTTAAATACCACACCCAGGCAGGAGGGATCACAATTATTTCAGATCTAGGTAGGAGGGATCACAATTGTTTAATATATAGACAGGGTGGAACGCTATTGTTTCAGATCCAGGCTTGATGGATCAAAATTGTTTCATATCTAGGCAGGCGGGATCACACTTGTTTCAGATCCAGGCTGGAGTGATCACGATTGTTTCAGATCTAGACAGGATGGATCACGATTGTTTCAGATATAGGCAGGAGGTGTCACACTTGTTTCAGATTTAGGCAGGTGGGATCACGATATGTTCAGATATAGGCATGAGGAATCACAATTGCTTCAAATACAGGCAGGAGGAATCAAGATTGTTTCAGATCAAAGCTGGAGGGATCACGATTGTTTCAGATCCAGGCAGGAGGGATCACAATTGTTTCAGATCTAGGCAGAATGAATCAAGATTGTTTCAGATAAAAGCTGGAGGGATCACAATTGTTTCAGATCCAGGCTGAATGGATCACGATTATTTCAAATTCAGGCAGGAGGAATCACAATTGTTTAAGACATAGGCAGGACGGATCACAATTGTTTCAGATCCAGGCGTGACGGATCACAATTATTTCAGAGACAGGCATAACGGATGACAATTGTTTCAGATCTAGGCAGGAGGGATCACACTTGTTTCAGATCTAGGCAGGATGGTTTACTATTTTTGCATATTTAGGAGGGTACTAGGATTTTCTTTCAATTGTTTTTAAATTATCATCCTTATCGCGTTTCTATCAATGTCGGTATATTCTTATATCTGTGTCCGAGACATTTTATGAAACCTGAATATTCGTAAGGATAGCATTAAGAAGGAGGTTGTTTCCCATGCATTTTCCTTTAAAAACACATATCAACATAAATAATTATATCTGTATATATCATTGGAGCATTCAATATATTTTCTTGTGTTATTTACATATATAAGATATATGAAGTGTTATATCTTTATATATCAATGGAGCATATCGAATACTATTTGAATACATTTTCTTGTGTTATTTATATATATTATATATATTTATATATGAAGTGTTAAAAATGTTCCTAGGCTAGGTACAGTTAACATGAAAGTGTTCCTGCACCGTTCATTTAAGTGTCCCTGCACCGTTCATTTAAGTGTCCCTGCACCGTTTAGTAAAGTGTCCCTGAATCGTTCAGCTAAGTGTCCCTGCATCGTTCAGTTAAGTGTACCTGCTCCGTTCAGTTAAGTGTCCCTGCACCGTTCAGTGAAGTGTCTCTGCATCGTACAGTTGAGTGTCCCTGCTCCGTTCAGTTAAATGTAACTCTACCATTCAGTGAAGTGTCCCTAAATCGTTCAGCTAAGTGTCCACGTACCGTTCAGTTTAGTGTTTTTGCACGTTTCAGTTTAGTGTTCTTGCACCGTTTAGTTAAGTGCCGCTGAAACGTTCAGATAGGTGTACCTGCAACGCTCAGTTAAGTGTCCCTGCAACGGTTAGTTAAGTGTCCCTGCCTCATTCCATGAAGTGTCCTTGCACCGTTCAGTTAATTATCCATGCCCTGTTCAGTTAAGTGTCTCTCCGCCGTTCAGTTAAGTGTTCCTGCCCTGTTCAGTTAAGTGTTCCGGCACCGTTCAGTTAAGTGTCTCTGCACCGTTCATTTATGTGTCCCTGCACCGTTTAGTTAAGTGTCCATGATACGTTCAGTTAAGTATTCCTGCACTGTTCAGTTATGTGTTCTTGCATCGTTGAATTAAGTTTCCCTGCTCCGTTCAGTTAAGTGTCCCTTAAAAGTCCAGTTAAGTGTCTCTGCACTGTTCAGTTAAGTATTTCTGATTCGTTCAGTTAAGTGTCCCTACTACGTGCAGTTAAGTGTCCCTGAAACGTTCAGTTACGTTTAATTTATTTATTCATACTTAGGCCTCCGTTCCATATACATATAACATATATACATGATACATCAGAAGTAGTTATTTTCCTGTGAAGACACATATAAACACATGTGGAAATAATGCATGTATAAATGATCTGATTAAGTGTCCCAGCACCGTTCAGTTTCCTGTTCCTGCACCGTCCAATGAAGTGTCCCGCCACCGTTTAGGTAAATATCCCTCCACCGTTCAGTTTCCTGTTCCTGCACCGTTCAGTTAAGTGCATATTGTTTCTGTTTATGACATTCACGGAGGTCAAGATAAGGAAGGATAAACACCTCTATTCCAAACAATATCTCAACATCCTTTGATGTGTGTAATCAAAAGAGACAATCAGTTTGAGTACCTACTACATATGATTAGAGAGTAAATAAGGAGTATAGAACATAAAACGTCCCTTATTTAGAACGCGACTTTAATTGTGAACGGTTATTTCCTATATTGAAGTTAACATTACCAGTAATATATTTGAAAATAGGATAAACAAATTGCAGTTACTTGTATTAATCCCTGTTGGTGTTGAAGATACATATTCCGCTGAATAAACGGTTATATTCAGTCAGATTTATCCAATTAGTATGGAACGCCTAAGCTGTCTGTTACATATAAATGTCAATATACAAAGCTTAAGCGTCATTACCTTAAGTTAAAACTTCATTATATAAACGTGTAACGTTATAACATAAAGATAAAACGTTGATATATACAGATATAAAGTTACTTCATCAAGGAAAACATTCATTATATAAAGGTGTAACGTTATTACATATAGATAAAACGTTGATATATACAGGTATAAAGTCACTACATCAAGGTAAAACTTCATTATATAAAGGTATTACGTTATTACATACATATACAACGTCGTTATATAATGATATTAATTCACTACATCAAGTTAAAACTTCATTATATAAAGGTATTACGTTATTACATACATATACAACGTCGTTATATTATGATATAAAGTCACTACATCGAGGCAAAACTTCATTATATAAAGGTATAACCTTATTATATAAAGCTAAACTATTATTATATAAAGGTAAAACAGCATTATATAAAGCTAAAAACATCATTATATAAAGGTAAACTTCAATATACAAAACTAAATCAACATAATATAACGACAACACTTCATTATATAAAGGTATAAATTAACTGCGTTCAGTCAATTTGGTGTTTTATGTAGTTCACTTTTCATTATATAAAGTCAATTTACCATAATGTAAAGTAACGGATAAAATATACGAGGCGAAATTTGTATGAGCACCGACAGTTCACGCGCCAACCACAATCCAAAAAAATGGCAGACGACGTGAGACACATGTTAAAGTCGGTAGGCCTAGATTCTCTCTGGCAGAATTTTGAGAGAGAAAAAATTGATTCATTGGATTTATGTAAGGGGTTACAAGACAGAGAACTGACTAATCTGGGATTGGTTACGATTGGAGACAAAGTAAGGTTCAGAAGTTTTCTGCAGGAAACAGCAAAGTCAACGATACCATCAGAACAAAGTGTTGAAACAAGAAATCAAGCCAGGATAGGTAGGGCTATTAATCTATACTGTTATATATATATATTATATCTTATTAATATTAATCTAAAATGTATTTCATAAGTCACAAAGTCAATCAACCGAGTTTACTTTTTCAGCCATCAGCCCCCCCAAAACTATAAAAGTTTAATCTGTACTCAGAATTTGTGCTCAAGTATCTGATTGGTCAGAAGCCAATTTGTTCTCCATATTAACTAATCCCTTGGAGCATGGAGTTCATTTCTGAGCACGGAGAATGTTTTCAAAGCGTTATAGTTTCGGGCTGCACATTTGTTTTAAGTGGGAAAATGGTTCATTATCTCTTTTTGTAATCCGAGACTTCTCTGACCCTAGAAGCCTCTTTCTTTTTTATTGTAGCTTACACAGCAAAATGAAATATCAATAATCGTGAAAAAGGCTGTTTAGGGTCAGAGAAGTCTCGGACTACTCCTGGTATATTATTTTCCAAAGGCTGATGGAAGTAAAAGTCATCTATATAAGGAAAAGGGTTGAAATGTTAATATTGTCATGCAATTCAGCTGTAATACAAATGTGGAGAATCTCTTTTAAATGAAAGTATAATTATTGAATAGTGAGCATTTTTTCCTTTTGCCACAATGGTTTAAAAAATCATCTGCTATGGATATGTTTGCATGGTTAAGGTTGATTGATTCGAGTTTAACAGTTTTCAACGGTATTTTAGTCATAGCCTGGCTGCCAGTTCACCCAACGTTTCGAGGCTTCATCGCACAAATACTCCACACAACATTCTTCCCAGGCAACTGGCTACCTTCCCACATAGACTATATCCATTGGTACACAAGTCACATCATTGGAAAGAATGAATTGCCGAGCCTGGTGAAAGGGTTCAAGAAAGGGGTTTAATGATATTTTTAATGATATTTCAGTTATATCACGGCGGCCAGTTCACCCAGTGATTTTTGTACCTGAATTGAGAATGGGTCAGGTAGTGTAGGGAAATTGTGGAAAATAGCATCTTTTTTTTTATAAAATTGTGAATTTCAATATAACAGCTATGCTAATGAATACTAAGTAGGTTTAACAGCAGCAGACGGCCTTTTTGAAAAACAAGCAAGTTTTCCTTTTGCCACAATGTTTTCCACTTTTAGTCATAGGTTATCTATTCAATTATAGAGATTTTCTATTTTGTGACAAATTTGTCTGCTGCAGAAAAAGAACGGGATACTTCTTTATAACCCTTTCCCACATACGACAATTCTGTAGCAGACAACTTTCAATATATTTTTTCAAAAAGAAGAAAATCTTTATAGTATACCAGGCTATAATATCTATACTTTACAAAGGCTATATGGTTATATACTATACTATGGTAATATGATTTATACCGGTATATAATAATAAATTTATCCAATTTCTGCCTTTTTCAGATTATTTCTAGTCTTTTTAACCCTTTCCCTTTCTAACGCCTTTGCAGCAAACAGCTTTTTGAAAACATAGTGACAAAAGAAGAAATTGCACAAACCGTGCAATTTCTTCTTTTGACACAATGTTTTCCACTTTAAGTCATAAGTTATCCATTTAATTATAGAGATTTACCAGTTTTTGACAAAATATGTTCAAAGTCGTCTGCTGCAGAATTGTGATATGAGGGAAAGGGTTAAACTGAAATGAGAAAGACTTTGAAAAGACTCAAGAAGTAACAATTTTGATAAAAGTGTTTCTTCCCACAAATGTCCTAAATATCCGTGACAGTTAACACATGGCTATTTTATCTAAGCTGTTGTAATATAATGTTTATCAACCAGTTAAAAGAACAACAAATGTATGTCCTTGTTGATTTTAGTTCATTTACTAGTGTCTTATTAGTCAAGAATATAGTGTTATATTTCAAAGGTGGTCTGGCTATCCTTTTTGGTCTGTGTCTGTTTTTAGCTCACCGGTGCACGAAGTGCAAGGTGAGCTATTGTGATCACAATTGAATTGTCCGTCTACCGTCCAATATACGCCGTCAACATTTGCCTTCGTTAACACTCTACAGGCTACATTTTACATCCGCTTTTCATGAAAGTTTATCAGAACATTCATCTATATCAAACCTTGGAGAAGTTTGAAAAACTGGGCCATATTAGGTAAAGAACTAGGTCACTAGGTCAAATTGAAGGGAAATCTTGTAAACACTCTGGAGGCCACAGTTTCAACTTGAGCATGTTGAATCTCTATCAGAATGTTTGTCAAGTTTGAACATAGGTCATATCGGGTCAAAAACTAGGTCAAAATGAAAGAAAATTTTGTTAAACTCTCCAGAGGTTGCAATTTTTGCCTAGTTTCTTAGCTGACCTGAGCTTTGCTCAAGGTGAGTTATTGTGATCGCCTTTTGTCCGGCGTGCGTCAATTTCTTCTCCTCAGTTCCCAGTGGGTCAATTGGGCTGAAACTTTATGAAGCATCCTCTCAATGGCCTCAACCGAATTCCTTCAAATTTTTTGGATCCATGCAGTATTCTGGTTTCCATGGCAACGGAATGAAAAAAATAGTGAAAACTTAAATAAATCTTGTAGAAATGTGCCTTGGATGACCCTCTATCAGATTCCTTCAAGCCATGTTGATTGGTCAAAAAACATGGTCACCAGGGGTGTGTGGTTATTTTGCCTTATATGGCTATAGTGAAAACTTAAAAAATCTTCTCCTCCAAAAGTGTCAGGCCGGACACCACATTTTTACTTTGAGCAAGTTGAAAATTTGTCAGAATGTTTGTTGTCTTGATGATATCTAGTCCATGTCGGAATATGGATCATATCAGGTAAAAATCAAATAGATCACAAGGCCAAATGAGGGAAAATCTTGTTGTTAACATGGTGGAGGTTACATCCAGAATAATTGTCTTGATCTTGATCAATGTGTTTCGCATTGCAGTATATTGCATGATTCAGGTGAGCGAACTAGGGCCATCAAGTCCTTCTTGTTCATTATAAGTTTCACAATTTTCTCTTTTTAGCTCACCTGAGATTTGCTCAAGGTGAGTTATTGTGATCACCTTTTGTCCGTCGTGCGTCGTCCGTCATCTTATTCTCCTCAGTAACCAGTGGGGTCAATTGGGCTCCATGCAGAATTCTGGTTTCCATGGCAACAAAAGGAAAAAAATAGTGAAAACTTAAAAAAATCTTCTCCTCCAAAAGTGTCAGGCCGATTTTCAAATAATTTCGAAGAAATGTTCCTCGGGTGACCCTCTATCAGATTCCTTGAAACCATGTTGATTGGTCGAAAAACATGGCCGCCAGGGGGTGGGGCTATTTTGCCTTACATGGCTATAGTGAAAACTTAAAAAATCTTCTCCTCCAAAAGTGTCAGGCCAATTTTCACATAAATGTTCCTTGGGTGACCCTCTATCAGATTCCTTCAAGTCATGTTGATTGGTCGAAAAGCATGGCCGCCAGAGGGTGGGGCTATTTTGCCTTATATGGCTATAGTGAAAACTTAAACAATCTTCTCCTCCAAAAATGTTTAGCCGATTTTCAAATAATTTTGTAGAAATGTTCATTGGGTGACCCTCTATCAGATTCCTTCAAGCCATGTTCATTGGTTGAAAAACATGGCCGCCAGAAGGTGGGGCTATTTTGCCTTAAATAGCCATAGTGAAAACTTTAAAAATCTTCTCCTGTTGAGCCAATTTTCAAATAATTTTGTGTAATGTTCCTTGGGTTCTCTAGAATCTCTATCAGATTCCTTCAAGCATTGTTAATTGGTAACAAAACATGGCCGCCAGAGGGAGGGCTAATTTGCCTTATATGGCTATAGATAAAACTTAAAAAATCTTTTCCTCCGAAAGTGTCTGGCCGATTTTCAAATCATTTTGTAGAATTTTGTCAGATTCCTTCAAGCCTTATTGATGGGTTGAAAAACATGGCCGACAGGGGGCAGGGCTGTTCGGAGATTTGGATGTGGAGCGATACTGGCCCTCTTGGGCCTCTTGTTTATGTTTTGACAAAATATGTTCAAAGTCGGCTGCTGTAGAATTGTTGTATGAGGGAAAGGTTTAAATCTTATCTCCTCCCCTAACCTCGTTCTAGCTTGCATGTCTTTTCTTGTCTGCTTACAATTTTTCCTTTCCCTTTTGTTCAGAGTCATGGTCTCTTACTTCTTAATCATTCAAATTAAATTCATGGTCCGTTAAATCAGGTTATTTGGTTCTGATTGACCTACCTACCATAAACCAATTCTGCTGGACATTGAGCGATAATAGAAAATTGCTTTTTCTGTACATATATAATCAAGTAATTATCTAAATCTGATTTCCAATTTTTACCTTCCACCTTTCTGAAGCCTCTGCGGCAGACGCCTATTTGAAAACATAGTGACAGAAGAAGAAATTGTTCAATGCCACAAATTCCACATTTAGTCTTAGCTAGGGTTATCAACTCAATTATAGAGATTTTCTGTTTTTTGACAAACCTATGTTAAAAGTTGTCTGCTGCAGAATTGTTGTGCGAGGGAAAGGGTTTAACTGTGCCAGTTCGGAAATGTGTACCCTTAATGGGATATAAATGACAATTTTGGTATCTCTTAGCACAAGATGACCTATGGCTGACAATTCATGTTTAATAGTTAATATGCTTTATTATGAGGTAAATGCAATTTCTCTGATGAAAGATGAAACATTCCAACCCTAATCGTTGTCTTTAGAAGATGCACCTTCACTACCAAGCTTCAAGTTTATCTCGTCCACACCATCTAACCATTCTTGATCCTTAACATTGTCTGAATAACCTTGACAAAGAATCTGCAATGTTGTCAGTACACTTCAGGTACTAATTTAACCTTGAATCTATAATGTTGCAAGCGTAGAGCCCAGCGCTGAACTTGGCACATGACTTAGACTTTGGAGAAGAAATATATGCTCTTAGGGTTTGTGATCTGTTTATAGTTAAAATACCTTATGAATATATATGCTTTATATCTTTCGCATGCCCAAACTACAGATAAAGCTTGTGTTCAGTTTGAGTATATCATTGGACATTGCTAAGGGTTATGCTATCATAACTAATTACTGGTGATTCTCTTTTTATCTTGCAGCAATATAGCACATAAACCAATTGGACTTGCATCGACTACAAGTTTAGTTGGTGCTTTTAACTGAAAATATGCTTATGCATGCGCACTGGACAATTGTTTCTTTATTAATATTTTGAAAGCATGTCCATTCATTTAAATGTTTCACTTTTCTTTGTCAATTTACACAAAGGAGTTGATATTGTTGTAATTTCTTTAATAAGGAATATGTCTTGAATTATTATTCACAAGACCTAGGAAACTTTCTCAACTCACTTGAATTTTGTGGTTAACGCCAACAAACTAACAATTTTGTTTCACAAGTGTATTTCTGTCAAAGTATTAACATAAAATCCCTATTAAAGAAATTATATTGAATGAAAGTAATCCAATTTTAAGATAATTAACCCTTTCCCACAACCAACAAATCGGCAGTAGATGCATCTAGTAAAATTGAAAACTATTTATCAAATAAAATAGACTCTTTAAAAGTTAAGATCATTGTAAAAGGAGTACTTAATTCCTCATGATAAGCAAACTCTCCTTTTGTCACATTATGTTTTCAAATGTTCTCTCTGCTGAACAAGTGTTACAATGCTTAGGGTTAACTACTGTATACAAGATGTTGCTTAACCCTTTCCTGCATACAACAATTCTACAACAGAAAACTGAATGTATACATCTAGTAGGTTAAAATACGGAAATCTCTATCAATAAAAGTATAATTTTTCAAAAGAGTTGAAACCATCATTAAGCATGTTCAAAAGCAATTTCTCGTTTTGTCCCAATGTTTTCAAATGTAGTCTGCTGCAAATGAGACAAAATGTGTCTGCTAGTTGGAAATGGTTTCTGTAGTGTAACAGACGAATTTTGAAAATATTGTCGAAAATTAAGTAAACGCTGAAAGGAAGCAAATTTCTCATAATGTTTTCAAATTTGATCCAAGTTGATTCATTAGATATTCTAGATTATAGAATGTTTTGCTACATACAGGTACTATTTTATCCTTCCTTGACTTCAGACACATTTTGACTAATCTTGAACAGACAGATGAAAACAATCAACCTTTTCAACATTTTCTTCAATGTTTTCATCACAAGTCAATATGTTTACTTTCAGTTATATAGATTATCAATACCTTTGCCTAGACATTTTAAAATTGTAGATTAAACATTTTACCAGTTATGATCCTGTTCAGCTCACCTAAGCACAAAGTGCTAAAGGATCGCCCTATTTCCGGTGTACGTCGCGAGTCCGTCTACATCTTCTCCTCAATAACCAGTTGGTCAAGTGAGATGAAATTTCACAGAAAGCATTCATGCAGAATTTTAGTTTGCATGGCAACCAAATGAAACAAACTCCTCCGAAAGGGGCTGGCAGATTTTCAAATAATTTGTAGAAATGTTCCTTAGCTGATCTTCTATCAGAGTCCTCCCATCCATGTTCATTAGTAAAAAAAAACATGGCAGCCAGGGGGCCTTTTATGGCTATAGTGGGAAACTTCTCTGTCAGATTCCTTCAAGTAAAGTTTATTAGTAAAGAAAACATAACAGCCAGGGGGGCCTTCTATGACTATAGTGGGAAATATTTTCCAAAAGTGGCTAATGCTGTTTTCTTTCTTGTTCAGATCATCTAAGAAATATTAAGAATTATATTTGTCTAACAGTCATCAAAAACATTTTATTTTAATGATGAGTACTAAGATCTCTTTGCAATCTCTTATATGTTCATGGCTTTTCTTTTCTTTTAGGACATGGGACAAGGGAACGAAATTTGTTATTTATGCCAACGAGATCAAGAGAAATGACTCGTATTTCTTCAAAGAAGAAAAAGGGACCCGGAAGAACATGGACCACCTCATTTCTGTGTTTATCAGATAATAACAAAAGCACAATCCCTAACAGTGCAGAAAAAGAATGTTTGTTCAAGGCAGGCTTAGGTCTAAAAAAAATCACATTCAATGCAAACGACAGTGAAAGTGAAGTTCATGCTACCATTATCAGAGAGTTCCCAAAACTTGCAGACATTGGCGGTTTCGAAATTATGTGCTGCACAAGTAGTTGCAGAACTTTAAAAAAAATCAATTGTAAGTGGGACGTAAAGATTTTGAAGAGTGTTGTTGGTCCCCAAGCTAGGTTTTATATTCGACCAATTCAGAGCTGTTTATCTGTTGAAGATATAAGGAATGAAGAAAATGAATCAAATTTAAATATTACTTGTAAAACCTGTGAAAATAAATTCCATATCAGTCAAATACGTGAACACATTGCTGTTTGTCCTGAGAATTCTGATTTGTTGGTAACAGCAGGACACAGCAATTCAGCATCAGCAAATTCTCAAGTACATTCACCTTTAGCAGGACACAGCAACTCAGCATCAGCAAATTCTCAAGTACATTCACCTATAGCAGGACACAGCAACTCAGCATCAGTAAATTCTCAAGTACATTCACCTTTAGCAGGACACAGCAACTCAGCATCAGCATATTCTCAAGTACATTCACCTATAGCAGGACACAGCAACTCAGCATCAACAAATTCTCAAGTACATTCACCTTTAGCAGGACACAGCAACTCAGCATTAGCAAATTCTCAAGTACATTCACCTATAGCAGGACACAGCAACTCAGCATCAGCAAATTCTCAAGAACAGTTACCTATAGCAGGACAAAGCAATTCATCATCAGAAGTACTCTTTTTTGTAGAGGAAAATAGTCATTCGACATCTGCTGCGCAACACATCTTGTACAGGAAACTTCTGTACAAGATGTTGATGACCTGCCAGACTTGATGCAGTCTGTTATTAATTATGTTTTTGACAATGACCAACAGGCACATGCACAACAGATAACTACATTAACACAGACTTGCATACATGAAATAGGATCTCTGAATATACAGGATCCTATCCATATACTAAGATACCTTCAAAACAAGATAGTGACTGGGCGGAAATTGGACCTACAATCAATTGATATTGAAAACGGAAATGAGATCACCGGAGAAACTAATTTTATTGTCATTGATAGACATAGACTCCTCGAAACAGCCATGGAAAATATTTCCTCAATTGAGAATTTCAGATTAACCTTGGAGGTGCAGTTTAGTGATGAGGTGAGTTGAATTCAATTTAAATTTGCTTGACTATGTCCAACAAACGTAAAATTCTTTATAGTTTTGGAAAAAAAAGTCTGATAGTTATCAGGGGGTTTAAAAACTAAAAGGACAAGACTAGACTGATTTTCTTGAGAATGCGTTGAAGATTGATAAATATTTTAAAGTTTTATTGTTCGCTTGGATCTCAGTAATAAAAATAAATTACATTTATACATAATATGACAACATATAAGAAGGTGAAATATGGCTCTAAGGAGGCTGGAGACTTGACAGAAGTGTAGGAAGTTCAGGGAAAGTAACACTGGGGCCAGCGAAAAGTCAGGGCACCAAAGAGTTTAATTTCCTATGTCTCTGGCTACCACCAAACTAGAACTTTACAGGTTAAGCTTGACTATTTTAAAATCGCCTCTTTGGTGTAGTGTTCAATCGGATGTGAGGGGGTCACAGGTTTAAATCCCAGGTCTAGTCATACTAAAGACTTTAAAAATGGTAGTTATGACTGCCCTCAGACCTCTTTGGCGCTAAGTGTTGTGATGTTAGCATACCGCCTGACTGGTTGTTGCTAGGATAAATGGAACAGTATTACTGATAACTTGCCCAGGAAATACTGTGATATAACTAAAAAACTGTTGAAAGCCGCATAAAACACCAAACATTCAATCAAATGATGATTTAAGGTTTATGCTCTTGTCAGCTTTTTTTTTTTGTGATTGCCATTTGTAGGCAAGATAGAAGATAACTCTAGCAATGATTTTCTTTAAATGATTGCCCTTATTCACATTAAAAAACTTTTGGACAGATCTTGTTCGCCTTGAAATTCAACATTTAAATAAAGTCAATACAGGGTTTAAGTTAAGCAGGGGCTACTAAACATTTCTGGGTACTATCCGATGTGGCTGGTGATAAAATATTGCCATGTTGCAATATGCTGTACTAATTATACCCACTTTTGAAGAAAGAGGGGTATATCGCTTTCCCCATGTTGGTCAGTTGTCCGTCTGGCTGTCAGGCTGTAGACCAAAGCTTGTCCGAGTGATAACTCAACAATGCATTGATCTACAGTCCTCAAACTTTACATGGAGGTTAAGCCTGACCTGTAGATGAACCTATTTATTTAGAGGTCATTGAGTCAAAAGTCTAGGTCAAAGTGACCTTGAACACAAAAACCTCTTTAGCTCACCTGAGCTTTGCTCAAGGCGAGTTATTGGGATCGCCTTTTGTCCGGCGTCCGTCATGCCTTAACTTCTTCTCCTCAGTAACCAGTGGGTCAATTGGGCTGAAACTTCACAGGAAGTATCCTCTCAATGGCCTCAACAGAATTCCTTCAATCTTTTGGGATCCATGCAGAATTCTGGTTTCCATGGCAATGAAAGGAAAAAAACTTCAAAATTCTTCTTCTCCCCAAATGGTTGGCAGATTTTGAAATAATTTTGTAGAAATGTTTCTTGGGTGACCCTCTATCAGATTCCTTGAAGCCATGTTGATTGGTCAAAAACTTGGGGGGGGGGGGGGAAGATTTTTTGCCTAATATGGCTATAGTGAAAACTTAAAAAATCGCACCCTTTTGATTTAAGAGGTCATCAGGTCAAAGGTCAAGGTCACAGTGATCTTGAACTTGAGAAGCTTGTCAGAGTAATAACTTGACATTGCTTGCACCCATGGCCCTCAAACTTGACATAGAGGCTGGGGTGACTAGTAGATGACCCCTAATAGTTTTTGAGGTCGTCATGACAAAGGTCAAGGTCACAGTGACCTGTAACACAAAAAGCTTGTCCGAGTAATAACTCGACATTTTGCCTCCACCCATGGCCCTTAAACTTAACATGGAGGCTATGGGTGACGAGTAAATAAATTATAACTCCTATTGATTTTCAAATACACCGAGTCAAAGGTCAATGTCACAGTGACCTTGAACCTGAATAGCTTGTCCGAGTGATAACTCGGCATTGCCTGCACCCATGGCCCTCAACTAGTTGATGACCCCCATTGATTTTGAGGTAATTGGGTAAAAAATTGTCCAAATATTCCTGACAACATGGCATAATGTTTGACAAACATCTCTTGTTGGGCTCCAATCATTTAGCCTGAACTCCTGAAATTTCTTGTTTCGGGAGCCCGGGTTCAATTGTAAGTAAAAAAAATAATCTAATTCCCTGCTACACAGAGCGGAGATGTACTGCGTTATGCTATAGATAAAATTATACTAACTGATATGACTTATTTGCAGGTAGCTGCGGATTATGGTGGCCCTCGTAAGGAATTTTTTTCTTTGGTACTAGGAGAACTTTATGAAAAATTCTTTGATCCTATTAAGGATTACCTGGCTGAGGATTATGAAACTGTAGGACAAATATTTGGTAAGTCTTCATACATTTAATAGTATACTGACAGTCTGACAGTATAGTCTGTTGGCTGAAATAAATACTATGAGGGATTTAAATGAAAGTGAAACTTTTCGGGGCATTACATTTTTGCATGTCTGTTAATTTCATCCGGTATTATCGTACCTAAAATGAAACCAGGGGAATCATAATTATATCATTTCTATCAAGTAGTTCAAAATGTTGCACCATGACCTCTGATGATACACACATATAGGCATGTTGCCTTTGTTCAATAAATCATTTTAATTAATTTCTCTTAAACCTAAAGGCACACTGCATATATATATTTGGCATGTAACATTGCCTAGTGGTCCCGTACCAATGTTGTTGAAATATAGATTTTTGTATTATCTCTTGTCTCTGAGATTTTTCACCAAGTATTTTATGATTTCTCACTATTTCCAGCTTTGAGCATGCTGCAGAATGGGAAGTTACCACGCATTTTCAACGAAGGATTTTCAGCAGAACTACTGTCACCAAGTCCTTCAAAACCATTTGTGTATCTTAAAAAGGGAATGAATGCATTAGGTTTGATAGAGGTAATTTACAGTCATATTTTTAGTCAGATTATTTTGCCCCCTTCGAAGAAGGATAGTCTATATATTACTTTGCACATGTATGCAACACATGGTAAGAGATGTGCATTGCTGTACATGTAGCTTTAAAAAAACCAGAAAGTTATGTGAGGAAGCCTTCCAGCTGGCTTGTGGTAGGTCAGTGGTTCTACACTGAGTTTTCCTCCATCAATGGTGAGCTTACCGTTGCGATAGGACTGAAATACTGTTGAAGCGACCTTAAAGTTAAACCCGTTATGACCCGTTACAACAATACTTTTAATTGATAAACTGTATTTAGTTTTAAAATTGCAAGAAAGGAGGTCAACATGTTAAAGCAGCAGAGTCAGTCTAAATTTGCACACATAAATTGTACAAATTATTCAAATTGTATTGCTGTTGCTTAAAACAAGAACAAGTGACTAAAGGTCAAGGCCATTGTCAGCTGTATCAAAGTTTAAAATCTGCATGCAAAACTACATCCATGTTTGAAAAAATCTGTTACTGCCTTTCCTAACATACTTCCGGAGGGTTTATTTCATATTTTCAAAGATGAACACTTTCGGCAAAAGCTTTACACATAATTGTACATATATTCATATTTTGTCACTGTCTGGTTCAATTCAGACAATTGAATTGCTTCGAGTACCTCCTAATTTTTATTTGAAATTTCAGATAATAAAGGCATATCCAATTCTGCTGCATCTACTCACACCAGAGCATAGACCACCATTGTCTTTGAAAATGCTTACTCACCTTCTGCAGCCACAGTTTAGTGCAGTTGGTTCAAACAAGAGGGTTATAGAGAGTATTGTTTACCAGAAATTCATTAAGTACATTCGAGAAGTAGCAGGTATGATAACTAAATTTGTTCACCAACACGTGTTTATATAATTGCATATCATTCTACAACCATAATGTATTAAAGTGTATCAGCCGCATCTAACATTTTGAACACCTCATGGCAATCCTTGATTGAATTGTTTTGCACTTCCTTGTTAGTCAGTGGCAACAGCTTACATGTGTATAGTAAGCACCACTTACATTAACCAGAACAATTTGTAGCTTTTCAAAAGCAGCAAAGAAGTCAAAGAAATAATTATCTATTTAAAACAACAAGGATATCAATTATATTGTTCAAATGATTTAATTCTATGCAGAACTTTTGTTTCCATAAATCCCTTGAAGTCAGGACAACATTTTAACCTTGTGGAAGAAATGTGTATAGCTGTGGTGTTTATTATGGTTTAAATTGCATCATTGAAGAACAGAAGTATTGCACCGACTTGGCATCCATTTAGCTATTGTGTATGTTATTTATTAGCTCACCTGAGGGAATTATCAGAGCAGCTATTGTGGTCAGTCATCCTTCAACATAATATACTATAAAGAAAAATTGCTGAAACTAACAAGTCAATGCCAACAAACTTCCCAGAAATGTTCATTTGATGGTCATCTGCCAAATTTGTTCAAATAATTAAATTTATTTGAAACTGTGGTTGCAGAAAAAACTTTAACCCTACCTGTCCTACATACAAAATAAATACAGCAGTAAAAGGAAAACTATCTATAAATGTTTAATTACTGAAAATGTTGAAAACATTTTGGCAAAAGGAGAAATTGCTGTTTTTAAAAGTAGTCCACTGCAGATGTGTAAGAGTGTGTCTATAGGTTGGAAATGGTTATCAATCATCTTATGAAAAACTCAAAAGGCCTAGAGCTTAGATATTTGGTGTGAATCCTTGCCTTCGAGTCATCTGCTATTTACAAACTGTACATTGTCAAGTAGTCAATTACCAACATTGTTCAATGTATGCCTCTAGGGTCAAAAGTGACTCTGGAATGACTTTTTTACATAGATTTATTTAAGAAAACATCAAAATTCTTCTTATAAAGAATGGATAGCTAAGAGCTTAGATAGTTGGTGTGTAGCATTGTTTAGTTGTCCGTTATTGTTCAAATAGTGTCCCTTGGATCAGAAAACATTATACATGCAACAAGCAACACAAGTCTTCTCGGATCTGTTCTTGGTAACCAGTCAACATTTATGTTCCATGCTCTTGTGAAATAAAATGATCTAATTAGTCATAATAAATTACTTTACATGCACTGTCTAATGCTTTTGTTTTGTTCAAATTAGCAGGTAGAAGAGAGAATGTGACTCTAGGCAAGATTCTAAGCTTCGTCACAGGAGTTGATGAAGAACCACCTTTAGGATTTTCATTATCACCAACACTGATGTTTGCCGAGCGTTTGTCATACCTGCCAACCTCGAATACCTGTACCAATAACATTATTTTGACAGTTCCCAAGGAGCAAAGGAATTCACCTGAAGATGAACATTTGTTATCAATGTTTGATTATGCCTTTTGCAATTCATATTTTGGTTTGGCATAGTGTTACCTAGATGTGATGTGACTGATAGGTTTTAAGGTAGCTGCCAACCCTTAGTAAAGGAATAAACAGTGAAATTGTAAAAATGCTTATATTTCAAGATACCATTGTTAAACAGTTGTTTCACTAATAAGTACATGTCCTAGAATCATGTAACCTATACAAAACTGTTTGTGAGGATACGAAATAATGGATTTATCATAACATTTCCCTGGAAGTATCATATTTGTGATTTAAACAAAAATATCTTTATACACATTTGAATGTGTACTTCAAGAAAGTGTAGCAAACTATTGAGTTTAACCTAAAACACTGCAATTGCTGTCAGATGAGTATCAGAAAAAGGTCTGATCAAATAACCCAGTACCTAGAGCTTAGATATTTGATATATATCATTGTTTAATGGACCTCTTCGAAGATTGTTCAATTAATAGCCCCGATGTAAAATCTTATCTCACTCAGTTTTACATAAAGTTTTTGGCTCTGTACAAAACTGTGGTTTCTATGACAAGCGAAGGAATAATACTTTGAAAATCCATTCCTCCAAAACTTGAGTACAGATTTTTGTATGATTTTGTAGAAATGTTTCTACAAGCCATGTTGGCTGATGGAAAAAACATTCTTCTTCTCCAAAATTGGTTGACAGATTTCCAAAGAAACTTTGCAGACATGTACCTTTGGTGAAAAACATGGTCATCAGAGGGTAGGTCTGTTTTTAGCTCACCTATGCACGAAGTGCAAGGTGAGCTATTGGGATCCCATTTTGTCCGTCGTCCGGTGTGCGTGGTCAACATTTACCCTTGTTAACACTCTACAGGCTACATTTTGCATCCAATCACCATGAAAGATTGTCAGAACATTCGTCTCCATCAAATCTCGGACAAGTTCCAAACTGGGTCATGTCCGGTCAAAAACTAGGTCATTAGGTCAAATTTAAGGAAGCCACATTTTTGGGCATGTTGAAACCTTGTCAGAATGTTTGTCGTAGTGATATATAGGTAAAGTTTGAAACTGGGTCATGTCCGGTCAAAAACTAGGTCACTAGGTCAAATTTAAGGAAAATCTTGTTTACACTCTGAAAGCCACATTTTTGGCTTGAGCATGTTGAAACTTTGTCAGAATGTTTGTCTTAGTGATATCTAGGCAACGTTCAAAACTGGGTCATGTCCGGTCAAAAACTAGGTCACTAGATCAAATTTAAGGAAAATCTTGTTTACACTCTGAGTGCCACATTTTTGGCTTGAGCATGTTGAAACTTTGTTAAAATGTTCGTCTTAGTGATATCTAGGCAATGTTTAAAACTGGGTCATGTCCGGTCAAAAACTAGGTCACAAGGTCAAATTTATAGAATATCTTGTTAACACTGGAAGCCATATTTTTGGCTTGAGCATGTTGAAACTTTGTTAGAATGTTTGTCTTAGTGATATCTAGGCCATGTTTGAAACTGGGTCATATTGGTCAAAAACTAGGTCACTAGGTCAAATTTAAGGAATATATTGTTGACATTTAGGTGAGCGATCCAGGGCCATCATGGCCCTCTTGCTCTTTATATGGCTAAGCTGATTTAAATTTTCCCTAATGGCAGTGGAGCGATACTGGCTGTTTAAAGGTTGGCTGGCAGCTACATTAAAAATATCGTTATAGAGTTTTGAGGTGCTTTTTAGTTCGCCACAAGGTGAGTTATTGTGATCGCATTTTGTCCGGCGTGCGTCAATATCTTCTCCTCAGTAACCAGTGGGTCAATTGGGATGAAACTTCACAGGCAGCACCTCTCAATTACCTCACCAGAATTCCTTCAATGTGTTGGGATCCATGCAGAATTCTGGTTTCCATGGCAACGAAAAGAAAAAAACTTTAAAATTCTTCTTCTTCTAAACCGGTTGGCAGATTATCAAAGAATTTTGTAGAAATGTTTCTTGGTGGACCCTCTATGAGACTCCTTCAAGACATGTTGATTAGTTAAAAAAAAACATGGGCGCCAGGGGGCGGGGCTATTATTATATATGGCTATAGTGAAAACTTAAAAATCTTCTCCTCAAAAAGTGTCCGACCGATATTCAAATAATTTTGTAAAAATGTCCCTTTAGTGACTCAATATCAGATTCCTTCAAGCCATGTTGATTGGTAAAAAAAACATGGCTGCCAGGGGGCGGTGCTGTCTTGCCGTTTATGGCTTAAGTGATAACTTCAAAAATCTTCACCTTCGAAAATGTCTGGCTGATTTTTAAAAAAAATTGTAAAAATATTCCATGGGTGACCCTTCATCAGATTCCTTTAAGCCATCTTGATTGGTCAAACTAAACATGGCCACCAGGGGGCAGGCCTGTTTTGCCTTATATGGCTAAAGGGAAAACTTAAAAAAAGCTTCTCCTCAAAAAGTGTCAGAACGATTTTCAAATAATTTACTGGAAGCGTTCCAAGGGTGATCCTCTAATAGTTTCCTTTAAACCAAGTTGATTGGTTGGAAACTACTGCCGCCAGGGGACTGGGCTTGTATGGCTAACATGGAAAAAAAGATCAGGTGAGCAATCCAGGGCCATCATGGCCCTCTTGTTTTAGTAAGTCTTAAGTTGTGTTAATTGCCACATGTTGTACTGCTTTTTGAAATGACAACGTTTATCTAGTCACTAAATTTTTAGCTCACCTGACCAGGAAATGCTCAAGGTGAGTTAGTGTGATCGCCTTTTGTCTGTCGTTTGTCTTCAACATTTGCTTGTTAACAC
This sequence comes from Serripes groenlandicus, assembly GCA_031761405.1. NCBI lineage: Eukaryota > Metazoa > Mollusca > Bivalvia > Cardiida > Cardiidae > Serripes > Serripes groenlandicus. The sequence continues at coordinate 1,021,137 of JASEVX010000016.1, forward strand.
TCTAGAGGCAACATTTTTCATCCAATCATCTTGAAAGTTTATCAGAACATCTCCATCAAATCTAGTTCGAAACTGGGTCATGTCGGGTTACAAACAAGATCAAATTAAATGAAAATCTTGTTAAGGTGGAATCATGCCTTTGAAATAACGTCGTATTTGACGTCAAAACGCCGTTTTTTTGCGAGGTTATAAGAGGTATTCGGTTGAAATTAACAGCTAACTGTTCACACTTAAATTACCTGCATTATGATATCAAATTCATACAACTGACATGACGGTTTAAACAACGTAATGCAAGTTAACATGACAAAATTAGAATTTTGGTTTAACCTTTGAGTGCAAGGCCTTTTCTCAGACACTGTGTATGCTGTTGCTTTGAAATATCACACACTTATTCAGGGTCATTAGATGTTCTTGTATGTTATGTCCCATAACTTTGGAACGGATTTTGACTGAATTGTGCCCCTTTTTATGCCCCCCCGGAATCTCCGATTCGGGGGGCATATAGTTTTTGGCCTGTCTGTCTGTCTGTCTGCACGTTGGTTGGTCTGTCTGTCTGTCTGTCTGCACAAAAAAAACTTTAACCTTGACCACTTCTTTTGAACCATAACAGGTACGGCTACCATATTTCACCTGTGTATTCCTTGTGACATGACCTTTCTGTCAGTACCAAAATTTTTGACCTTGACCTTTTGACCTAGATGTTGCCATTCTCGAAAAAAACTTTAACCTTGGCCATTACTTTTGAACCATAACAGGTACGGCTACCATATTTCACATGTGTATTCCTTGTGACATGACCTTTCTGTCAGTACCAACATTTTTGACCTTGACCTTTTGACCTAGATGTTGCCATTCTCGAAAAAAACTTTAACCTTGGCCATTACTTTTGAACCATAACAGATACGGCTACCATATTTCACATGTGTATTCCTTGTGACATGACCTTTCTGTCAGTACCAACATTTTGACCTTGCGACCTTGACCTTTGACCTAGATGTTGCCATTCTCAATTTTTTTTTTAACCTTCCCCACTTCTTTTGAACCATAACAGGTAAGGCTACCATATTTCACATGTGTATACCTTGTGACATGACCTTTCTGTCAGTACCAAAATTTTTCACCTTGCGACCTTGACCTTTGACCTAGATGTTGCCATTCTCGAAAAAAACTTTAACCTTGACCACTACTTTTGAACCATAACAGGTACGGCTACCATATTTCACATGTGTATTCCTTGTGACATGACCTTTCTGTCAGTACCAACATTTTTGACCTGGCGACCTTGACCTTTGACGTAGATGTTACCATTGGGGGGCATCAGTGTTTCACAAACACATCTTGTTGGACTTAGAATTTTGGTCAAACCTTTGCCTGCAAGGCCTTTTCTCAGACAATGTGTATGCTGTTGCTTTGAAACTTCACACACTTATTCAGGGTCATTAGATGACCTCGTATGTCAAGTCCCATACGTCTGGAACGGATTTTGACTGAATTGTGCCCCTTTTTGGACTTAAAGTTTTTGTCAAACCTTTGCATGCAAAGTCTTTTCTCAGACACTGTGTAAGCTGTTGGTTTGAAACTTCACACACTTATTCAGGGTCATAATTTGACCCTGTATGTCAAGTCCCATAACTTTAGAGTGGATTTTGACTGAATTGTGCCTCTTTTTGGACTTAGAATTTTGGTCAAACCTTCGCGTGCAAGGCCTCTCTTTAGACAGTGTATGCTGTTGGTTTGTCCCATAACTCTGGAATGAATTTTGACTGAATTGTGCCCCTTTTTGGACTTATAATTTTGGTCAAACCTTTGTGCAAGGCCTTTTCTCAGACACTGTGTTAGCTGTTGCTTTGATAGAGGATGGCCCTGATAGGCGAGCTATATTGTCCTCCGACAACTCTTGTTTATGATATAATTATCAATTTTATTATTTCATTAAAGCTATTTCGTTTATGAAAAAAGAGGAAACCTTTTTTCTCCCTTTAATTATGCAAACATTTGCACTTTATAGTAAATACATGAACAAAATATAATTTTATCATATATATATATTTTTATATAAACTGTTCACATTAACAAATCTATAAATGTGTGAACATCGAATAGTAATTTCAAAACTTAGCTTCATGATTTCAACATAGCTGATACATAATTTTCAAACTAGTGCAATGGCACTATTATCACGAAAGAAGTTGTTAATAACATTGATTAAGACTTTCCTATTTGTCACTCTAGGTAGTTTGTTACGTACTTCAGATAACAGTAAAAAACATTTCAACATTTCAAAGGTTATGCCTGTCATGCAAAGTCTTTTAGCTATTCTGTCCGTTATAATGCTTTTGTTATTTCCAGAAAGTTTTGACTTTATTGTATTCACACAGCTCCGCAATTCAATACATCTTAGAGCTGTTTGAATAAAGGTGTTTATTGGCAATACACGTTCCCGCATAGTTTGGTCTATAACCCACTATTGCAGTCTGTACATATCTGTTGGAGTGCTATGGCATCGTTGTCTGCATTATGAAATGTGTTTTCAATGTCATTGCACAAGTGGCTGTAAATTGTCGACAGTTTATAGTTGGGTAAAGATATATTTTGCTTTATAATTGGAAGAGTGTCGACCACACCAGTAATTAGGTTCGAAAATGAAAACAAGAGTTTGTTATTCTGCATCTGCTTTATCAAAATTGGAAAATCAAATTTATTGCCGTTATGTGCTAGCAAAATTTTATTATCTGGCAATGTTGACGGCCAGTCATTAAAATCCACCAATCCTTCTTCAACAGTTACTGCCGGCACAGGTTGACCATTTAAAGTTAAACATCGGTTACCCTCAATTACCTCAACTTTAAACCTTTAATCAGTGAAGCACCTTGGTTAAATGTATTTGGAAACTTATTGATTATAATTTCTAAATTTATGCGCTTTTGAGCAAAAAATACTATTAAGTGATTCGTTTCGTTGGTTAGACCCTAGTTATTTCTTAGGATGTTCTATGTAAGAAGAAAGCAGTTTAAAACGTGCTTCTTTTAATCCATCGTCCTTCAGGTCTTTGCCGTGAGGTAAACCGCCATGTTTGTAATTATCCACCTTTCCGAGCCGACACCAATCCTTGCAGAGCTCGTGGTTTCCGACAGGGCTTTAACGGCATTGCAATTTGCGATAAATTGGTACATCTGATTTTCTTAAAACTTAAAGAAGTGATAACTGGATGACTGTCGGGCGAAATTTTTATAAATTTGAAATAACTTAATTATTGATAAAATATTCTAGGAATTTTGTCATGTTAACTCGCATTACGTTATTTAAACTGTCATGTCAGTTGTATGAATTTGATATCATAATGCAGATAATTCAAGTGTGAACAGTTAGCTGTAAATTTCATCCGAATACCTCTTATAACGAGAAATATGTGATGATTTATTTAACCGTACTATAATTGTCGCAAAAACCGGCGTTTTGACATCAAAAACGACGTTATTTCAAAGGTATGATTCCACCTTAAAAAGCTGGAAGCCGCATTTTTAGCTCGCCTATGCCCAAAATGCAAGGTGAGCTTTTGTGATCACTCACCGTCCGTCCTCATCCGTCTGTTAACAATTTCTTAAAATGACTTCTACTTAACCAATAGACATATTTCAAAATAACTTCACAGGAATGGTCCTTAGGTGGTCCTCTTTCAAAGTTGTTCAAAAAGTTTAATTCCAAGAACTTTGGTCGCTGCGGCATCAGAAAAGGGGAAAATTACCAAATCTTAAAAAATCTTCTTGTCCAAAGGTACTGGCCAGATTTGAAAATTATTTTGTACAAATGTTCCTTGGCGCACCCTCTATCAAGATTGTTCAAATATTTTCAATCCGTTGAAAAACATGGCCGCCAGGGGGCAAAGCTTATTTTGCTTTTATGTGCATTTTTAAAACTTCAAAAATCTTCTTGTCCAAAAGTACTTGCCTGATTTGAAAATTATTTTGCACAAATGTTCCTTGGGGCACACTTCACAAAGAATGTTCAATTATTTCCGATCCGTTGAAAAACATGGCCGCCAGGGGGCGAAGCTTATTTTCCTTATATGTGCATTGTTAAAACTTCAAAAATCTTCTTGTCCAAAAGTACTTGCCCGATTTGAAAATTATTTTGCACAAATGTTCCTTGGGGCACCCTCTACCAAGATTATTTAAATATTTCCGATCTGTTAAAAACATGGCCGCCAGTTGGGGCGGAGCTTGTTTTCCTTATATATGCATTGTTAAAACTTTAAAAATCTTCTTGTCGAAAAGTACTGGCCTGGTTTAAGATTATTTTGCACAAATGTTCCTTGGGGCACCCTCTTCCAAGAATGTTCAAATATTTTCGATCCATTGAAAAACATGGCCGCCAGTGGGGGCGGAGCTTGTATTCCTTATATGTGCATTGTTAAAACTTTAAAAAAGTACTTGCTGGATTGAAAGATAATTTGGTGCAAATGTTCCTTGGGTTACTGTAAGAACTAAGATTGTTCAAATATTTCTGATCTGTTGAAAACATGGCTGCCAGGATGAGTAGCTTACTTTCCTTATTATGTTAGGGTTAAAAACTTTGAAAACTTGAAGTTCTTTTAAACCAGGTGAGCGATACAGGGCCATCATGGCCCTTTTGTTAACTTGAGTGTGTTTTTCTTAATAATATCTAGGTCAAGTTCAAATATGGGTCATATAGGATCAGAAACTAGGTTATAGGCAAATTGAAGAGAAATCTTGTCAACACTCTGGATTCTGCATTTTTAGAACACCGAAGGCTCAAAGTGAGCTATTCTGATTACTTTTTGTCCGTCGTCCGGCGTTAACTTTAAGCTTTAAGCATCACCTCCTCCCAAACTCCAAGAACAATTTTCATGAAACATCACAGGAATCTTCCTCTGGTTGTGGCCTCTTTCAAATTGTTCAAAGATTTTAATTCCATTGAGAACTAAGAAATGTTCTTTAGGTGACCCTTTACAAAAAATTGTCCAAGCCATACTGATTGGTCGAAAAACATGGCAGTCAGGGGGCGGGGCTATTTTGCCTTATATGGCTATTGTGAAAACTTTAAAATCTTCTCCAAAAGTGTCAGGCCGATTTTCAAATAATTTTGTAGAAATGTTCCTAGGGCGACCCTCTATCAGTTGGTTTGTCGGAAGCTATGGCCCCAGGGTGGTGGGGCTTACATGGCTAGAGTGAAGGGGAAAAAATCAGGTGAGCGATCCAGGGCCATCACGGCCCTCTTGTTTGACAAATATTAATTCTGGTTAAAATTTTGCATGCAACAATATTAAGAGACCGTATCTTAGTAACTACTTAATGCATTGCATTGAAACTTTATACAGCTCTGCCCAACTGTCACACCTATACAAACAATCGAGTACAATAACTCGATCAGCATTTTATGCAAGTTATGGCCCTTTTTGGACTCCATATCTAAGTCGCTTAAAAAGCGGTGGAATAGTCGAGCGCGCTGTCCTCCGACAGCTCTTGTTTTTATTATGGTCAAAATCAGACTTGTGGGTCATTGTCCTTGATTTTTAAGAACATCCTTATGTCCATATGTTTACTCTCTAGCACTTTATTTCATCGGTAAAGCTAATCATATTTAGAAAGAATATGTATGACCATTACATCTCTGTTAAGGTGGGCCAATTTGGACCAAAATGTCCGGAGTTGATGCTCTTGATATATAAATAAAAAACATATTTAATATTGTTAACACTAGCACATTTATCTCCTTAACATATGTGTCACCCAATTGAGCGTTATATGGCCATCATGGTCCTTTGTTTTACGAGTTGTATGTTTGTTGTTTATTAAATCCAGCAAAGTATTTCATCGTTGTCACAATCAAAATGATAGAGGTATATTTTATTTTAAGGTATTGATAAGTATTACATCTAAAATCTTAGTAAATCTTAGTAATTCATAACTTTCATGAGTCATGTTTTAAAATAAAAGTTTTAAAACATTCTATTGTGTCTTTTATACAAACATATTTCCTATATCTTTATTATTTCAACACACACCTACCAACATTATTAGCAATCGGTCACAGACAAAGTTAACATTATGTTTATGAAGAACTGTTATTAGAAATAAACTGTATTTTGTTGTTGATATTTTATAATAATTCCGTCATTATACGTTTTGCTGCTAGATAAATGTCCACCCCGTGATTACCAGACATCCAGTTTTGAGGACATTCTTCGTGAAGTCGGCGTAAACGGTTTTCACTAATACGAATTTGAAGCGATGAAAGGGCAGGCCTGTTGTCTTGCTCTGTATCATCATCAACAGAACCATCTATATCGACTGGTGGGACGATATCATGATATTGAAGAGGGGCGTTGTTCATCATACCGGCAGTGTAAAGTCTCATTGGCGTCGAGTTTACTGTTCTCAATCTGTGGTGATTCCAAGCCCCCTGCCAAGTTGTTAACCTTTCATTTATTTTGCCTATGAAAACATGATGCAGAGCAAACAAGTCAGTTTCATTTAATACGTCTAGCAACCCATCGTCTTCTAAGAAGTAAAACAAGTCATAGAAATAGCTCAATACTCCGTCATACACGTCCCTCCACAATCTTTCTATCCTCTGATTATGTGTACTTTTTCCAGTGAGCATGCTTCCTCGACCTGCTCCACGTGCATGAATCATGAAATCTGCCACTTTTACGTTTTCACGTCCTTGGTCGGATCTAACACGCTCTGGGATTCCAAAAGTAGACACACCGTTACGGAAGCATTCCATGGTCGTTTCTGCTTTGTTGTTATCGGCACATTTGAGATAAGTTATTAGGCGACTAAAGCCATCGATTCCTCCTATTATCACGAAATGCCAGCGAATTAATTTATGGTTACTGTCTATGTGCCAAAGATGGTTCGGACCTGCAACGTTGTATGTTCGTCGTCTTAGTCGTTTCCTTTTGCGTTCACGAACTCCTTCTTCGTCTAGTCTGTGCAGACACTGGCGAAGTCGATGTCGCTGCACCTGAGCGTATAGAAAAGAAAAATGCGTAATATATAATATACATTTAGTACATACCGCTCGAATTAAGTTAAAATGACACTTTCGTGATAACTTGTATATAAGAATCGGCGTATATCCACAATCAGCTTGTGAACATAGAAGATATATTTTTAACCAGAACTCAATTAAACTTTGTCAGAATGATCATCGGCATCAAAGTTCGGTCTAAAATGTCAAAAGCTGGAGTAAACAAAAACAGGCCTTGGGGATCGAAAACAGGTTTATGAACAGAAATGGCAGAGAACATGTTGACTTGTTATTTAATGTTGCCCAGTGTTGTGAATTAACATCATTGGAAAATACTGTAAAATCTTTCTTTTTTTTCGATGACATTACAATTCAGTGAGACTCTATTAAAAGCAATTTCGTGGATACCTTTATTCGTAGATCTATGTTATAGAAACGTGTTCATTACCAAAATGAATTAATTTCGTGATTATATATTCGTGGATGATACCATACACGAAATAAATGAATTTTAATCTCCCACGAAAAATATTGATTCTCAATATATCGAATGAAACTGGCGTTAACTATAATATGTACGATATATGGTTACCTTTATTTTAGGGTCGGGTTACCATTTGTGCAAGCGGTATTGGGTTACCCTTGTTGTATCACAAGGTTACATTTAAAGTTACATTTACACTGAAATGGTTACAACGTTATAGCAAGAAGAAAAATAAGCAATTTGATGTCTTTCTGAAGTAAGACCTTCCGCAGCATTTCCTCTCCACATCTTGGAAATTCAGTTATTGTCTTAAAGACAGCTTCATCTAATTCACTGTCATCCAAGTCATTAAACACATGTTTTGATATGCCATGTTGTCTCATCTTCCGGTACAAAGTACTTTCAGATACACCAAGTGCAAGACTGGCATCCTTTACTGAATATGCGGCTTCAAACAAGCTTTCAGCCATGGCACTTGAAATTTCAAAAGTTCTTTGTCTTCTAGATCTATTATTGAACAAAGAATTGTTTTTGTAGCATACACATTCAACACGTAACTTCATTATGTCTGTACTATGAATGACACCTAAGCAATTAAATTCATACAGAGACAATAGTGATATAATATCTGGTGTGATATTTTCCTCCCTAAATCGTTGAACAACTGCTTCACTGTGCCCAAGTCTCTCGAGAATCTCATTCATATCCATTATCACCAATAGAAGTCCACAGTTTATCGTTCTGCGTGTAAGTATATTACCTGTTTTAAAAATCCAAACCGGCAGACACATTGAATACCTGTAGTTCATGCGGCTCGAAATGTTCAGTCAAAACCTTCATATTAATACATTGAACCTTCAGCTATTTCAATTTCAACAAATATAGTGTGATTATATCTCTACTCAATCAAGTGTTCCCTTAATATAATTAGTTGTTACTTTTATTAATGAAGTATTTCCGTTATATCATGAAGTTTTACCTTTATATCATGATGTTTTACCTGCGAACAATGATATAATACCTTTATATATTTAAGTTTTACCTTTATATAAATTGGCATAACCTGCATACAATGAAAGTATACGTTTATAAAATAACGTCTTACCTTTATATAATGAGGTTTTATCTTCATTTAATGCCATTATACCTTTATACAATTTAGTTATACCTTTATATAATTATATTTTACCTCCATATAATGATCTTTTATCTTCATATAATGTAGTTTTACTTTTATATGAGGAAGTTCATTGATTAACCTTTATGTAATGAATCTAGCTTTATATAATGAAATTTTACTTTTATATCATGGTGTTTTACCTTTATATAAAGAAGTTTTAGCTTTATATAATGCTGTTTTACCTTTATATAATAATATTTTAGCTTTATATAATAAGGTTATACCTTTATATAATGAAGTTTTGCCTTGATGTAGTGACTTTATATCATTATATAACAACGTTGTATATGTATGTAATAACGTAATACCTTTATATAATGAAGTTTTACCTTGATGTAGTGACTTTATACCTGTATATATCAACGTTTTATCTTTATGTTATAACGTTACACCTTTATATAATGAAGTTTTAACTTGATGTAGTGACTTTATCTCATTATATAACGACGTTGTATATGTATGTAATAAGGTAATACCTTTATATAATGAAGTTTTACCTTGATGTAGTGACTTTATACCTGTATATATCAACGTTTTATCTTTATGTTATAACGTTACACCTTTATATAATGAAGTTTTACCTTGATGAAGTGACTTTATATCTGTATATATCAACGTTTTATCTTTATGTTATAACGTTACACGTTTATATAATGAAGTTTTAACTTAAGGTAATGACGCTTAAGCTTTGTATATTGATATGTATAGGTAACAGACAGCTTAGGCGTTCCATAAATTAGATATATTTGAGAGTGTATACTCTGCTTTATATAATATATGTTTGGACCCGGAAGTTTTCACAACTTTACTTGCATACCTGTTACTCGTGTACTTACCTTTAACTATTATAAGAACACAATATTTAAGGAGCGAAATGTAACATTATAATACATATTGTAATTGCAGACTTTTCTTTGAATGTCAAATACATCACTTTCATACACAATGGATTCCTGTCCTGTTCTTGTTAATAATGATATACATATAACTGATCGAATTGCGTAAATTATGCGCTGAAATCGGACAAGGGTAACGGAATAATTGAGTTTAACCCATTGTATCTTAAAATAGACACATTTGCATATTTTATGATGTGAAATAATTGTCCAAAAACGCTTGAATACACTGGAAATCTACCTTTTCATATGTTTAATTGTTTATTCTAAAATGACGTTGTTTTCCTTGCCTATAGAGAGCAAAGAAAATAACCGTTGATTATTCGTCAATAACCAATGGAAATGCACTACTTTGCACATTGGCTACTCAAGTTATCCCCCCGCGTATAAGCCTGTCATTGAGCGTCACGTGATGTAAAGAAACATACATGTGTAATATACTACGTCGTCTGCAATGGCTGACTCGATAAATCTAACATACATGCCACCTATTGGGGCTATTTGTACAGCCAGGCGGTTAGATGGGCAATGGAGAATTACTAAACATGTCTCTGACGGAATTGTGAGAATCAATTGGCCCTACTAAGCAGGTGGCCAGAAGATTTACCTTTGAAATAACAGAGCTGCACTAATGACTTTTTGAGGAGTATTTCTGTGCTAAGTCGATCTGGATGAATCATTTGACATAGAAATTGACGTGTATTTAAGTTCTTTTTTTAGAACAGGTCAGCACAGACTTGTTGTTGTTGATATGTGTAGTTGTGTAGAACAATGAAAACTAAATAATTAATTAAATAAAATTACATTGTCTTGTTGCTGAATACTCTTTGTCGTTTTTAATACAGTTATGCGTATAATACAGTGTGTAGTCAAAATTGATGGAACAGCACACATGTCCTCGCATTCTAAGGGAAGTAAAACTGGTGGGTGAACTGGTTTGCTAAATAGTGCATTATTTTCCTGTTAGAATGGAAATAAACTATCAAACTGTCGTTCTGAGGCGTTGTAATTAACCACTCTGACCTACGTCCTTCGTGGTTAATTCCTGCGCATCAGAACTCCAAACCATTGTTTATTCGCCAATAAACCACGGTTTTTGATAGTTTATTTCTTAAGTACACTCCTGTTATAACAGGGGCGTAAACAGATTGTCAGAACGCACCTTGCACAAGTGCCAGCCGATTTAGCCAATAACATTTCAGCTTTTGCCCAGCGCTAGCTGAGCGCTTGTTGTGTAAGGACACTATGTGAAGGCTTCATTAATTATGACGTGTACGACGATTCAACTCATTTAACTGTTTAAATACCGCATCCATCCTTGGATCCCGTATATGAACAAACATCTTGTTCTCTTTTAATCAACTGTAATAGCGCGGAGTCTGTTTAAATTTAAAATAAGTAAACTGTAAAAGCGTCTAATCAGACAAGCGTGCAGCACCCGCAGGTGGGGTACTTGTTATTTCATGCTTTTACCCACTGATGCCGTGTACGGGTTAACCTTTTTACCCACATACAACACATCTGCAGCAGATGATTTTGAAAACATTTGGCAAACAAGTATTGGAAAAAGGTGAACATATTGTGGCAATAGGAGGCGTCACAAAGTGTCTGTTTGTCGGAAAGGGTTAAAGACAAAGTTATCAGTGAATATTTTGACTTTTTAAAACTTAATGTTTTTAACAGTGACTATGTAAGGATATAATCAACTGAAAAGGATGTTTTCTTTAGCAAATGATAACAATGATCAAATAGGATACATATCAAGTATATCATATTTATAATATAAACAACATTTTTACCTCATGTATATTTTATTTACGTATTTTATTATTTATTTCTATGCATAGTAGTGCT